>JAGXCT010034597.1:52873-126113 GCA_022495035.1 Philopotamus ludificatus
AAATGAAGGCTTTTTACAATCATTTCTAAAAATTCAAGCGGGTTCGATAATTTCAAACGCGGGGTACTCGTTCGCCATCCCTAACTTAGTCCCTATCTCGACGCTATATGAGTCTTGACTGTAAACATATATTTTAATAATAGATTTTCTGTTATATGCTTTAAATAATTCAAATTAAATGACACTCGTTAACGCAGGAAATTTTTATAAAGGGATTAGTTTTAAAAATAATATCAATAAATTATTGTTATTTAATGTAATGTACCTAATTTTTTTTAATATTGCAATCTATATATTTTTTATTAATATTTATTTAAATGTCTTTTTATTAATACTATTTTATAATTTTAAACTTTCCATCTATGCATATAATAAGGTATTTTTTGATTTAAGTAATACTGTTTGGTTAATAGATGTCTCTGCGTTGACACCATTATTTAATATTTCCTATCGCTGTATTAGTTTGGCTTTTTATCAACTGAGGTCTATGCGTTGTCCATGTTTGTGTTGGTTTTTTGAGAAAAGAAAAAGTTCGACGTTGACCTCTCGTGTCATTGAATTTATTCGTCGGCATGCACAAACAATTCAATGAATTAGTCTCATTGTTGCAGATAAATTCTTATGATGGCTTGTAAAATTTGATGTCTCAATAAGCTGTCGGCTAACCCTTTCGCGGCGAAACCTTTCATTATCCCATTGAGAGTTAATTGGCTGAGCGGAGAGGAAATTCTCTGTTATTGTACGTGCGATGCAATAATGATGCTCTTTTGCTCAGTGGATTTCAGAATGCCAATAATAATTTAATGATTCTTGGAATTTTTAATTGGATACGACTCACTCAGTCGAATTCTTAACAATTCTAAACTTTAATACGTTACGAATATATAAAAAAAATATAAATGTGCATATTCAATTTATGAATCAGCGAAAAATCACTTCGCGGTGATTGTTGAGAAAATTACCATGAAGCCATTTTTCGCATCAACGATAACAATTTAAATATTCCGGATAGTTTCATCACTTATTTTTATTCAACTTAATAAAAAAAAATATGATGAAATTATACACTAAAATAAATAAAACAATAAGATATTTTTATGATTACTGATCGGAAGCAAAAATTTTCATCCATTAATCCTTTTCACATTTAGTCGAATCTATGAGTTACTCTCATTATATTTTTTTTTACAAATTTATTAAAAGAGATATCCATTGGGAAAATGAATAAGAAGCATCTATAGTAGGAGTGATCAACCTTTTTTTACAACAGACGAGCTACAAACACTGAGTGATGAACTCAAATAATCTCTCTATTAACAAAATAATTATAGTATAAAAAAAATACTGAAAACACTCATTAATATGTGAATAAAGATTAACTAACCGATCCGTCACGGTGGCTCGAAACCAAACGCGTCGTCCGAAGGGGGTCTTTTTTCCATTATAAATTATAAAATCCAAGCATTTCAAACTCAAGATATTGAGAAAATCTTGATCAATATTCATATAAAAAATGTTTCTATTTTTTGAGGATATCGTGTTATAGGAGGGTTTACTGTATATTAAAATAGTAGCTGCTCTACTTTTTGCAAAAGTTCTATAATTTTCGTTTGTTGGCTTTTGGCTAATTAGAATGAAGGGATTCTCAGACATTAATGTTTATAGGTATATATATTTTTAATTGATAAAATAGTGTACTTATTCTGCTCTTTTAACTGATCCGTCACAGTGACTCGAAACTAACCGCGTCGTCCGATGGGGGGTCTATTTATAATGGAAAATAGACCCCAAGCATTTCAAGTCAAGTTATTGATGAAATATTCAATATCTTGACTTTTTTTTAAATAATGACAATAAAAATAGTTATTCATGATACGCTTCATAATGACTGCCAAATTTTCGTGGCACGTGTCACTAGTATAAGTTTCACTCGCACTTGGCACATCGTTACGGATGCGATCGATAAAGAACATCGCGCCCGTGGTTACAAAAACATATATTGTAGTTTTTATTTTTTTCGGAATTGCGGACAATAAAGTCAATGATTATTTATAAATTTTATTTTTGGACTTTTTTAAACAAATACAAATAATTTGTAATATTATAAATTATAATAATAAATAGTATTATATAAGTCGGTGTTATTATTTATTTGTATGTTAGTTTGTACTAGCATGGATAGGTGGCGCTACTAGCGTTTGGATGGCAATCACGAAACGCAGCGTCGTGCGGTATAAGTAGGCCCATTTTGGAGTTTTTAGTTATCGCTTCTCGGCCTGTTGGCTAAGATCAAAGTGTAGTATCTGTTCTTATCAGCTTAATATCTGATAGTTCCCGCATTGCGGGACCAGTATATTAAACTGATTTTTGGAAAATGGCGGGATGTTCGGGGCTTGCTCCACTCCTGCCACGGGTTGGCCCGGCATTGCAGTGCCGCCGGGATCGGCCCACTTTCACTTTCACAATTCTAGAGAATCTGGCTATAAAAATTAGATTGACTTGATAACTTATTGAAAAAAAAAACATTAACAACATATAATAGATCATTCATTCATCATCGCTATCACTAACAATTCAATATGTTGTTAATGTTTTTTTTTTAAATAAATAATCAAAACAATATATTTATTGAAAAAAAAAACATTAACAACATATAATAGATCATTCATTCATCATCGCTATCACTAACAATTCAATATGTTGTTAATGTTTTTTTTTTAAATAAATAATCAAAACAATATATTTATTGAAAAAAAAAACATTAACAACATATAATAGATCATTCATTCATCATCGCTATCACTAACAATTCAATATGTTCGACTCTTTTTCGATATTGGTTGTGAGTTTTCATTATCAGAGGACTCTGGATTATTATTGGATTTAGCCTTTTAAAATTCTGTAATGAGCGATTGTTTGCTTTTAGGTTATAAATCGTTACGTATATAGTTATAAGGGGCCAAGATCTGTTGTAATTCCTTCTTGAATTTCAAAATTCTTTCCATTGTAGGATAATTTTCGATAAAAAAATGTTCTAATTTATCAGCCAATCCCAAGCCGTCATTTATTGTATTTAATGTGAAACGCTACTAGCTAATTCGCTGCATCTACTTTCCGAGTCATTATTTATCGTAGGTTCAGCCAACATTTCGACCAATTCTTCTTGATTCAACGTGCGATCCACCAATATTTCTTCGATATCTTGAATATTCATATCATCAAATCGTTTTCCACCAACACCACGATAAATGTTATTTGTCTTTTGTTATTCAATTTCTATTGGTGGTACAACATTTTCTGCAGAGACTACTTCAGGACACAGCTTTTTCTAGAAAGAAATTAAAGTCGATTGATTTATTTCTTTAACAGATGCAGAAACAATATCGACACAATTTCGAATTGAATAATTTTTCCAAGTCTGTGTGATTTGATGAATATTATATTGTAATGTCTAGTATATATAAAATCAAGATTCTTATTCCTTACATAAGCCTCTGCATCAGCTATAAAACATTTGTAAAACCAATCCTTAAAAATAATACTTGTGGTCCAAGCCTTTTTATTGGCTCTCCAATAAACAGGTAAATTCATTTTGCCACAACTTTTCGGTGCTCGGGGGTTAAAGACCGATTAATAAACAATGGTTTCATTATGAATTCTCCAGAAGAATTAAGTGTAAAGATATTCTTTCTTTCGCCACCTTAAATCCCTTGTTTTTCGCTTTTTGATATATAGGTTCGATGAGGCATCCTTTTCCAATGCAATCCCGTTTCATCCGCATTGAATATCTAGTCTGGTTTGTACCCTTTATTTTTTTATAATTTCGGCGAATTCTGGAATAATTTTTTTGGCAGATTCTATGTCAACCAATGCAATTTCTCCTAGAGTTTCTATATTATACAGTGGGAATCGCTTCTTAAAATTTGTTTTTTTTCTGTAATCGTGTTATACGAGGCTTGGGTGTATTTGAATGAATATATGACATTGAAATAAATAATTCCATCGCGCCAAACTACCTACATAAATATTTTTATAAAACATGCGGAGGTAATGGGTCTCTTCCACTTACACGGTCAGTGTTATAAAGAATTCCCTGAATTCATAGTTGTCGTCGGAAACCTTTCCGACTATTAATTAGGCTCAGTCGCGGTTAACTTACATTATCGAAATAATATGCATGTTACCTACAAGGGGTTTCTATTCTTTGAGTGACTTTGCTACGATATAGCTATACCATTCAATACTAGAGCTTGTTGGCAGATTACAGTGTATTGAAGAGCACAAAATACTCTAATACATACGTCAGAAAATTCTTATTTTATAATATCATTCGATGGTTCGCCGTGTTACATTGTGACCACTTTTATTGGGACCATTACCGTGGAACAGGTAGTGGCAGGGGCCAGGTAACGTGGACCTAAATCAAACGTTAATAAGGCAATCAGGGTATTCAGCGCTCGTATAAAATGAGGGTATTATGGGGTTGTAAAAATGTAACACGGTAACCATCAACACCGTTAATGTTGATTGCATATTTGATGCGGTCCCCCCCCAGGAATTTAATATTATCGCCATTGTGATATTATTCATAATATGCCGACTATAAACGGAGAGCAATCGCCGAGCTGTTGGGATTCGCTTTATGAAAACGGCCATAAGATTCGGACCCGCGAACGGCGAGTGGGTGTCGCCAAAAAAAAATATTCCTAACTTGGCGATCGCTGACGACACGATCAGTATGCAGTGTTGATGTGAAGATGAACAAGCAGATAGCCGGATGGGTACGAGCGTTTCGTCCTAATGGCATCACTCCGCCATTATAACATCGACAATGGAGTAATATTGTCAGAGTCGAGGGTGATTGATCAATGGGCAATCACTCATTTTCGGGCACGCACAATGACGAAACGTATTATGCGCCGCATTAAAATAATATTTGTATTATACGATAAATATTAATAATAAATATCGCGAAATATTTATTAATTATTTAAAATTTATATATTCAATAATAAAAAAATATGATTCATTGAAATGGCTGGCGGTCTCGACGTTTCCGCACTCGCCATAAATTATGGCGAAATTTAAAATTATTTATGGTATTGTTTAATCATTTCCGTATCGATAATCGAGTTAATTGATTTATTTATTAAGCATTATATTGATTGTTTTATTTATTAACGTTAGGTTTGAATCGCCCGGCTTGCTTTCGAGATAATGTCTTAATAATATCGCGATCTTTCTCGTATCTCGCATCGTCCATATTAGTTATGACGTGATTCATAATTTTATAAAAATAATCAATTTATTTATCTGATATCCGATCAAGTATTCAATACTTGTTTTTTTTTATATAAAAAAATAGACAAAATAAGAAGATTTGTTTCCACTAACTATAATATTAATCTTCTTTGGGTATATTTTCCAATTTCAGACGTCGGTGATCTATTTGTCTTTGTTCCATCTCCATGAACGTGTCTATTTTTCGATAGCCTGAACATTTCTGGAGCTCTCAAGCTTATTTAGTCGCAAATGTTGCGGAGCTACGACAGTTTATTTCATCTCAACCACCGTTTTCCTTCCATTTTCCCCGCCATGATAGTCTGTAGAAGGCAATACTTAAGTCGACGAATGATGTGTTCAAAAGTACCAAATTTTATAGTATCCAGAAGCTCTCACTTCTCATATAACGGAGTTAAAGTAATGTTGTATTCTTGACGCGTTCCGTCCAATATTATTTTTAAAAGAAATTAAAGATAACCTTGTTTTAGATGCATCCCTCAAATTTTGGTTGATAGACTTAAATCATTAAATTCAAAATTTCAATGAATTATAAGTTTCTAATATTCGCGGTCCATATGCACTAGGGCTTATTTTTGAGGGATTGACGATGCACCAGTATAATCATTCGTTGTTTGAGATCCTTAGCCCATAAACACTGCAGTTTCAGTATTTTGTCGATGGATCAATAAGATTTAAATGGAAGCGCACGTCTTTTTAACTTTATTATCTTTCAGCTTGAATAGTGTTGTCGATCTTCTGAGAAACAGCTCATATCGCCGAAGGAAGTCATCTAGCCAGTGATGTGATGCTTTGAATTATTTTCTAGATATATCTAACCAGGGACGGCTCGTCCATATACACTGGGGAGTTGCAGCACCCCCAAGAAAATTGAGGAAAAATATATTTTTATGTATAAATACATTGATTATATATTATGTATATGAAAATATAAGTTTAATTTATATTTAGTGTTACGCTTCATGGTGTAGAGCAAGAGCGCTGTATGCTCCTCAGCGCTACTAGCGTCGTGTATTGGATGGATGCGGAGTGGCAGCGGGGTGAGGAGGGTCTCGTCTGTGCTAAGCGCTGTGTTGCGCTGTGAATCGGAACAGTTCCGCGCCATCCATACTGAGTCACTTTGGCAATATACTTTTATTTAATTTTTAATCATTCGCAGCACATCTAAATATTTTATCCACACGCTGCCATTGGTATTAATTTTAATTTTATTTTTAAATCTTTTCGACGCCTCTTACTTTTTGGACCATTCAGAGATCCAAAATCTGCTCCTTGCAGAAATTCGTAAGATTTTTGCCCTGGCAGTGTAATCAACGATACCTTTAATAATAATATGACTTATTGAGAGAAGTGTATATTTTCTTTCATTATTTCAACTAGGGATTGTTTTTGGAATAGGGATTGTAATAAAAACATCCTGAAAAATCACGCTAGGACTTATTTTCGAGAAAATATTGTAATATGTGTTTTGTTCTTTTGTATGGTTGCAATATATCAACGTTTTTAATAGTGAACAATACACTGAAAACCTGAACAACCGACTGAAAGAAAGCATTTAAAATGTGGTATCAAAAATATTGAAGAATCCTGTGGACACATCATTTGTGGATTAAAATATCGCTTTCTGCAGACCCTCATGAAGGGAAACGTGAAAGGTAAACAGTGGTTGAGAAGAAAGAAGCCGTCGTATTTTCGCAACATTCGCAACTAGACCGAGCTAGGAGGTCCTGAATTATTCCAGCTCCCCAATAATAGACAAATTAATGTAAACAAGACAAGGACCAGTAGTTCGCCTACGTTTAAATGCAGACAAGGCACATGAAGAAGAAAAAGAACTACAACTAGAAACAAAAAGAAAAATATCGTCTCTGAACTCTAAACTGATTTTTTAAATTTATTTTAGAGAAATTACTAAATTTATATATAAGTAAAGAATATGGGTTCAATTTGAAAATAATATAAAAATGATTAAAAAACTAACCAAATTAAAGAATCGGCACCGAAATGACGATGTTTACGCTTGTCAGAATTTCAGTTGCCGCCATTCACAAGAGTCAGGACTGAATCGTCGGCACCGTTTTGGTCCATGCTGAATTATTGTCTCAACATATAAGAGTTATTATTTTTTTAATATCAGTTTAAAAAAAGGTCCAACGAATATTGGTTATAATATTTTTAAATGTTTGATCTCAGTAGAGGGTTAGCTCGATTTGACATGTCCCGAATGGTCGATTCCCCAAGAAACAAATGAAGACATAAAACAAAAGGGCATGGCGTCGCCGACGTCACAGCTGCCTGGGCCTGTCGACACAGCCTCGCACGAAAGGTATAATTTGACCGGTGAGAAATGGCCGCGGCGTCAGAACAATGGGGGCCATGGCCAATGCCCGCCTGTAATTCCTTCATCACGCCGAGTGTGATTAAGCAATTTGCCGACAGGGACGGGCCTATAAGGGCCGTCTCAGTCGCACAGTGATCCGGCCAGCATCTTGCATTTATTTGCTAAAAATCGATCCGATACACGACTTTGCATCTCATTGCGAATCCAGGTACTGATGGCATTTTACAAAGGCAAACAGCGATCGACAAACTGTTACGCTTAAGTGTTATATACCAAATTTAGCAAAATAAATACAGGATTATTTATATCTTTCGATTTAAAAAAAACTGCAATCCATAAATACTCATCGTGATAGTTTCATAGTACCAAATTTGACAAACTCTCAGCATTTAATGTGACGTTTAAATTTTAACTCTTTAGAGAGTAATTTGTTGCTATGAGCATTATTTATTGAATAAACTTATTAAATCTGTAGGCCAGTTTTTTTAGCAAAAAAAATTAACCACTTTTTTTTATTTATTTATAAAAACATGTTTTTATTATCAATTCAAAGACTATAGATGCTTCTTATTCATTTTTCCAAAGAATATCTCATTTAATAAATTTATAAAAATATATCCATAGTAGAAAAGGTTAACATATTTAAATATTGTTAAGTAGGTCTTCTAGATTATTGCAATTTTTAACAAAATTTTGAAATCAAAGATGTACAAATTATTAGTATTTGGTACGTCATGCTCCTCAAATTCTGAGTAAAATAATAATGAATCAGTGCTAAAAACAATTTTTATAATGCATTTTTAATTCTTCTCAAAAACTTTTAATATTATATAAAATATACATATTTTTACACAGTTTTTAATAAAAATAAAATATTAAATTAATATTATTCAATTCACTAATCACTCCACACTTTTTTAAGTAAAATATAACATACACACAACCATTTTTTACACGATAGATACGTTGTACCAAAAACCATGTAAAAAGTGAGAGAATTAATTAAAAAAAAAAACCAGAAAATGCATTTCAGAAAAGCCTATTTTGAGTAAAATATAGATTTAAAGATATTTTTCAAAATGAGGTATTATTATTTCCTTTAATATATGCATTAATTATTTTCGCATAATAAACTTTAAAATGTTTACAATTAAAAATAAATTACATTAATTTAATAATGTGCGCAAGTAAAATGCAAAGAATCATTGTTTTTTATTGTCTGCAATTGCGATAAAAAATAAAAACAACAATATTAGCTTATGTTGCCAGTGGTGGGATGTTTTTTCTCGCTTGCATCTGGTATGATGTGCCGAATGCGAGTGAAACGTGCGAATGACACGTGCTGCGAGAGCTCAGTCTGCGGCGAGATATCGCCGAGAGCGTAATCATTTACGCGTCTTATCTTATATATGTGCCAAGTGCGAGTGATGCTGCGAGAACGCAATCGACAGCGTGTGCTCGTCTGCAGCGAGACATCGCCGAGTTCGTGCGTCATTTACGTTTAAAAATCCAAAATATCCACTAAATTATGAAGCATATCATGTATAACTATTTATATTTTTATAATACTTGTTTTTAAAAAAATGCTTGGGGACTCTGAAAGACCCCCTTCGGACGACGCGGTTGTTTTCGAGCCGCCGTGACGGATGGGTAGAAAAGATACTAATGAAAATCCAATATATAAATTATACAAAATATGCATTTTAATCTTTAAAATGTTGGGTGTGCTGTATTTGGAGAAACAAAATAATAAAAAATATACAGTTTTTTTTTGTAATGAATTTTATTATTATTTATACATTAAATCTATTCTTCGTTTTTACGACATAATTTTTTCAATGACACTATCGTAAAGTGTCCCCCTCTCTTTTAGCTTAATGAGTATTTTTTGCTCCATTGATATTAGACTTAGGCCACATAGTCTTTCCTGACTTTGTGAGCTTCGATAGCATGTTTCAATTCTGTTTAGAGCAGAAGATGAACGTTCTGCTGACGTAGTGGTACTTGTAATAGTTAAAATTAGTTTTCCTAATTTATAAACTTCTTGAAGCCCTGACTCAAAATTATTTTTTCCAGGTAAGCTTGTTTTTTAACCGTAAATAATCAAACAATGTTACATAAAAAATTAAGATTATTAATTAAACTATTCGAAAATTTTTCTTTAAATTGAGCATATTTTTTATTCATAAGGAGGTGGAAGTATTCTAATTTTGACATTGCAGAAAATTGGCATTTGATTTGATTGCATTCGCTATCAACTGTTGTATTAAATAACTGACTAAATTCTGTCTTTTCTTAAAAAACTGAATCATTGCAACTTAACTATTGTGACTTAAAATGATGTCATTTTGCGCCAATTAACACCGATATTTAAAATACACCTAAATATTTAGTTACTGCGTATCGTGTTAAAAAAAGAATTCGTGTATAAATAGTATTTATTCTTTTTGGAGGGTCGTGTTATTTCAAAACCGTGTATGTAGAATTTAGCATTTTCCCCCTCTAATAAAAAAATAGTAAAAAATTATGATGATATATGGCCCTCGACTGATGAGATTGACGACGGGGCCATATACCATAATATATCTCTAAATATTCGCAGAGGAATATAGAGGAGTGGGGGGGCATATTCGTCCATGCTCTCTCGCAATTCGTAATACTCGCGACTGTCGTAATTGAATATATAATGTAATAAGTGAGAAATGTGCATTCTGTCGGCAACAAAAAAAAATTACGAGCAATTGCCTTCCATTAAGGCGACCAATAAAACGGTCGTAAATCTGCCCGCGTTATTTTTACGAGAATGTGTTAAACCGCAATACTCGAATCAATTTGTTTTAGTGGGCTCGGCTCAACCCTGTCTGGGCCCGGCGTACCCGGCCCCGTTTTACTGCCAGTCGTTTGCTTCTCCTTTGTCATACAAATGTAAGTGCCCCTCTCGCCGCTCTCGGCGGGAATAAAATTCAAATGTGATACTGCGAAATTGTATCAAGTGTACGCAACACTCCTCCCAAGTCCCACAAGCCGAAGACTTGTCGCTCCGAATGATTCGCATCGATATTTGGTACGTGTATGGCCGGCATTACTTTTGGTACTTCGTCCACATGCAGTTATGTAAATCTGTAAATCGTGAGTTTAACCGAAACAATTCGCCGTGGGAAACGCGTTCTTAAACGGTTATAAATTTCGAGATATTATGATATTAGACGATTAACGCCAGTGGACTGGATTTATTTGTTGAAAAAATTGTAAGTCAGTCGGGCTATTGTCGTTGCCGAAATTCCAAGTATATGTGTTAACACAAACATAATGCGGATTGACAATGGGCCACGGTGTTAGAGCCACCACCGCTTGTTAAGATCCCAAATGGATCACATGTCGGTGTTTTTATTATAGTGTCTCAAACGATACCGACACAAGGGAGAATACCGACACGTAAAAAATACATATCTTTTTCAGAGTATTTTATTGCAATTACTTGTCTGGATTTGGTGAAATATGCACGAATTATACAAAGAGCGTTCTATTTTTTTAAGAATTACCGACAAGATTTTTTAGATTACCGATAATCCAAAAAAAATGACAATGAATTTTTGAACAAAAATAAAAAAATACTGATTTTTAGTATTAAATTTACTCTACAATTTGGTTAAAGTATTTGCTACAAGAGCTTTTAAATTAATTAAATACTGAAATTAAAAAAAACGTCAATTAATTTTGCGAGTCATTTTTTGACATTGAATAAAAAATATAAGTAAATAAGAATTAGTTTTACTAATGAATATTTCTTTTAATAAATTTGTAAAATAATATAATGAAGCTAATTCATAGTTCATATATTCCACTATAAGTGGACAGAGTGGAAAGGGTTATATTATATTAGAAATGAGTTAAATATACAAATTAAATATAGAACACATATGGAATAAATAAACAGGGATATTAAAAATCGGGTCTAAAAAAAATGTATTTTAAAATTTAATTAGAATTTCATTATCTCTTGTTAATGGCGAGAGAACCCTTTAAAAACTGAGTATCACCATGAACCGTTTAACATTCGGAATAACTAAATAGAGAATAAATGGGCTATACATTTTATTTATTAAGACTAAAATAGCATTTGATCTTGATTTGAAAAAAAAATAATAATAATGATTAATATTAACACTCAAGCACCCACTGTTTTCAGGCGAAACTTACACCTAAGCCCGCATCTTTTTATCGATCTTGCGATTTGCGCGGTAAAAAATGCTTAATAACTTTTTTCCTATTGGAGATAATTTGGTCAAAAAAGAAGTATTATACGTATAGTATACTTATATTAGATTAATATAATATTTAGATAAGAAATAAAATTTTCGAGTTGTGAAAATGATGATTTATTGTATTTTAGACGATAAAAACAAATAGATATCTTTATGTAGTATGTAGGTAATTTTAGCTTTGTAATAAAGGATGTGACGGGTTGTGCCACATAAATATTCCAAAAAAGTTATTTTGTTGAATGGATAAACAAAACCTAAATCTGTTACAGAAGTCGATGTAAATACTGAAAGTTTTCGATCCAAATAATTCATTATTTTAAGGACAGTTTTCAACCATAAATAAATACATATGTCATATATTTTACAAAGGGCATGCAGAGCAATGAATGAAACTGTGTCCGGTCGTAAAATTTCAAAAGAAAGCCTTTTGTAAGCGCATTAGATAGCACGTTTCGTGTGAACCCGCGTTAGTGCGGGAGCGGGTGTTAACCGTTTACGGAAATTTCCGCACTAACGCGGGACCGGGTCCTTGAGTGTTAATATTAAGTGTACATTAAAATTATAAATTATAAAGATGATTTTAATTACATATTACACCTAGAACTTAGAAAAATGCACAGGGATGTCACTGATATATTTGTTTTTATAAAGTTGTCATTGAATTGAGTCGATCAAGCGAAAAATATTCTTGAATTAACCCATCCGTCACAGGGGCTCAAAAACAACCGCGTCGTCCAAAGGGGATCGCTTAGGACCTTGACAAAAAAAGGATTATTTTATTAATAAAATAGTGTTCATGATATGCATCATAGTTTGGCCGATATTTAAGTTTTTTTTAACTAATTAAAATGACGCGTAAATGACACGCGCACTTGGCGATGTCTCGCCGTAGACTCAGCTCTCGCAGCACGTGTCACTCGTACGTTTGACTAGCACTTGGCACATCGTACCGGATGCGAGCGAGAAAAACATCGCGGCCTTAGCAACAGAAGAGTATACTGTAGTTTTTATGTTTTTTTTCCCAATTGCAGACAATGATTATTTATAATATTTATTCTACAAAAACTTCCCGGCTAGATTTTAAGTGGAATAAATAATATACTTCTATTATATTTATTCATATTTGAGCTGTTGTTTTTTAAGGTGTTATATAAGTCTATTTATTCATATAATAATAATAAAAAAATATTAAAGGAATTAATCTATTTTTTAGCAACAAATTGACATAATTTTTAAAAATATAATCATTTGCAATTTTAAAAATATATATTTTATTCAAACTTGGCTTCACTGAAATATATTATTTTAAATAGCAAATAAGTAATAAATGCAGACATGAAAGCGGACGAAAATATTGAGAATTAATTTTAATTATATTATTAATATAATGTACTTATAATCAATCTAGTGCGAAAATTAAACTACTTGTTAAAGCTAATCAATAACAAACTTATTCCTACCAACTTCATCATATCTATAAATTTGGTATATTAACTAACTTTTTTTAAAAAATATTTACACGATATAAATCAATATTTATAACATTTCTTTGATACTACTTTTTTATCTCGACAATGTACAGTGATTAAACTTTACCATGCGTTTTTAATGCAATGTATAAGCTCACTTAGCTCAATTTATAAGCTCACTTAGTAATTCAAAGGCTTGTTTAAATTAGGTCATTTAATTTTGATTGAAGGATTGATAAATTCTGTAAGAAATGTGTACAGTATAAAGTTGTATACTGATCGTTTAAATACTACATTTTTGTAACAGATTACTATTTATTATTTTACTGAAACTCAGTAGTTTTTACTAATATCTAACCCATTCACAAAAGATAGTAGGGTCGTTTGTTGCGTCACAGTAATTTATCATGCAGAAAAGCGCTTCTGGATAATGGAGGACGAAGCGTGACTAAATAATTCGGTTGCAGCTGGGGATCACATGCTCTTTGTGTCCTGGCCAAAGGACGAGGTTTAGTCATCCGGCCATGGCTCGAGGTGAAAAAAAATAGACACACACCCACAAACGCATTAGCACTCACTTACCTGTCCGTATGCGAGATGATGCTTCATCAAGCGAACGCCGCCAGGTAAATGGCAATAAAAAAAATATGTTGTGTTTGAAAATATTCTCAGAACCATGGTAAACATGATCCAACACAGTGTGACATCTCTATTATATTGGAGCATTCAACAGATGTGGTCTGGCGTTGAAAAGAAGTCGAAATTCTTGCAAAGAACGTTACCACCCAGCGGTTGATGCATTTTAACGCGGATTAAAATTGATTTATCGCATTGTAAACTTTTTTCAGTGGTTTAAATGTCAACCACGTAATAAATAAGGAGTTACATGTATCGGTGAAGATTGATGATGTTTGATAAACTAATGATTTCATCTCAAATCCTCGGCACAAAAATCGATCAAATTTTCATTGCGATAAATAGTAGCAGCAATGCTCTAATTGTGACAAGGTTTTTAAGCATTGTCTATTTTCTTTTTCGTCTAGATTATAAGTATGATATTTAATATTTTATCTGTGATATCTAAGGTTTAAATTTACATTAAATACAATTTAATTTTCACTTGAAGCCAGTAGATGTCGCTAGTATTGAGGATTTATTTATTTGTGTTATTCAAGCATATTTTGGATATATAAATAAATCACAAGTTTTTTCAGCATAAAATACGAGTGTTAATTATGAACGTTAGCTGAGTAAAAAGCTTGTTTTTTTTTATAAAAAAAATATTTACAAACATGTGATTCCAGCGGATTCCTAGATAACAGGAAGCGTCGGAATGTCTGGCAACTGCTCATTATTTTTTTTTCGAATGAATTCCCGTCAAGTGTGGGTCTTCTGCTAATCGACGTTAATATGCATTTAGTAAGAATGCAGTCTATCCCTGATATTTGGTTCACGTGTTGCCGCATCCGGGTTGAGAAATGCGGAATTTGCATGAATTCCGGAACGGCAATATGTAAACATGATACGGTCACACGTGTTTCAACCACGAATCCGGTGATATTCAACTACGTGGAATCTTGATCAGCACTGATGTAATTCGATATTAGCTGTTGAATTGTGGTCCATAAACAGTTGATTATTCGTATAATCGCCTGAGAATCTATTAATATATTCTATTCTGGTAAAAAATGCACGAAATAATCTACATATTAAAAAAAAGCATTGCTACTACACAAAACAATAAAAGACAAATTAATGTCTATGATGTGAGGGTTAATTTAGTGACGATAACAAAATTAAATCACTGGTTTATTCCACATCCCTCCAATGTAATGTGGACACCCAACAGTAAAGCTCAAATAGCGATATAGTAAATAGCGACAAGCTTTTTGCATCAAGCTAGAATAATTTAATTTAATAATGAAGGCCTTATTAGTTTAAAAAAAATCCATCATCACAATCTAAAATATATTTCGATTCTATGAAATTACATAGATTCTTTCTGCTTTAAGCAACGCCAGAAAAAGAATTTCCAAATAACTACTTTATTATCCTCCATTGTATGAAAATAATCGACATATTAAAGTAGTGTCTCTAAAGACAAATAAAATTAAAGTTATTGAATAAATTGAATAGTGCTCCCTTATTATTTCTATTATTAAAATAATCGTGAGATAAAATGATATAGATTAAAATACCCAGATTAAAATACCTTGCAACATGTACAAGGAAAAAGTCTAGACTTAAGTCAACAAATGAAAGATTAACACTTATATTATGGTTATGTAGTAATATTAGTGGTGACAAATTAAATCATTACTCATAATTATAGTAAAAAAGTATATAAAAATAATAATGGAATATAATAAATAGTAATTTGAAAGGGATATAAAAGCTAATAGTAAAACATAGGTTGCTAGACATTTTTCCTAAGGTGGATTATCTTGAAGTATGACAATTTATTAAAAAGTCAATTTGCTTGATGTCTTCAGAAAAAGCTTCGGTATCTACGATTTATTTGCTGTTTTAAGAAACTTGCAATTTTACAATACTGAAACTCATTCTTCAGGGTAGGATTCACGGAATACGAAGAGCTGGAAGACCAAGGACGTCCTTGCAGAGGAATATATGACTGTGGTTTGAGAGAGATGCCACCTCCTTGTTTAAACAAGGTACCTTACCATCGCTACCTTAAGGTAGCGATGGAAAGAATACAGGTGACATCTGTATTCGCAAAAGTCCGTTCGTTAGCGGGCAAGGCACGAAAGAAGACACTTATCTTTAGATAAGCTCAATTTTAAAATTGTTCAACGTCACCTAATGAATCTTTTACTGATAAAATGAAAAAAGCATTTTCCAGCCAAGAAAAGTCAGGTAATTACGTAATACCAAAGGTAGATATTGAAAAAATGCAGTCTTTTAGGGGTAAAATCGCAGAATATTACCTAAATTATGTCATATTTACCTAAACTTTAAAAATATTAATGTGATTTATTACTTTTAAATACTATAAAGATTCTAAGGCTGCTAGGGAAATGACTCTCTCACACTAATATTCCCCCCAGTGTCAAACCACGACACTGGTTATTTTTTTAATATTATTTCAGTTGGAATGACATTTATACTACTTGTTTATAATTATATATTCAACGAATAGATGATATTAAATTAATAAATTCCAACGCGCATATTACCTACATACATATTTTTATAAAACATGCTTAATGTCTCTTCCACTTAAATACCCTCTAGTCAGTGTTATAAAGAATTCCCTGAATTCGTCGGATAATTATTCGATTACTAATTTAGCTCAGTCGCGGTTAACTTAAATATATAAAAATAATATGTATGTTACCTACAAGTCATAACACTGATTCCTTTCATTCTTATTTTGTAGGGGGGATACGTTTCAAATACTAAGGTGCAAAAAAATGCACATTTAAAAATGCAAGATTTAAAAAAGCACTAATAGTCTTTTAAAACTGAATTCCAATTTCGATCTTCAGTCACTTAGCACCTTTAAGGCTAACTTTTTATCCTCTGTTTATTTTAATTTAAACATCTTTATATTCTTCATTAATCTCAAACCCCCTGTAGGAATTCTTTTCTTACATAGTAAATACGCTCTATAAAAAAACCGTGCAGAAAGTAATAGAGTTCATAGGTATATTAAATTAAAAAAGCCATCTTGTGTAATAAACAACATAGTGATATAGAAAAGAGTGTAAAAAAGGTAATAAGTTATTTTATTGTTGAATTGATTAATATTAAAAAACGGTTTTGTGCATAACCGTCTATACAAATATCCACATTGGATCTTTAAACCTTCGTAGGGATCATAAGTGAGAAACTGCAGTTCCATATTCTTGCTATTTTTTTCCATTTAAACCCATTGGGTATTTTAGCATAAAATTATGACCTTTTGTGCCAATGTATAATGGGATGTATAAACATTTTGTTTATGAGAATCGTGTTAAAACAAACAATTCATGTAACACAGTATTAGTTCTTTTTAGTGGACCGTGTAAAACGGAGTCAAACAAAATCATGTGAAAAGAGAATTTGTATATAATATATTTTCGTCTATCATGACTTTTTTTGGGGTTTTTGGGTATTTCTTGAGAGAAAAATTGTTGTTATAACCTTATTTTATTTTAGAAAAAAAGCTACTGACATAAGATACTCTAACAATTAAATAAATCGATATATGAAACAATTTCCACAATTCTTATTACTCATCAGAAATCTGCCAAATAAATTATTATTAATTCAAGCATTTATTTCACATCTCGAGGAATATGAAGCCTTACATTATTGTGTCATGAAGATGCATATCGATTTATATTAACTCTAGAATAAATAAATATATATGGTAAATTATAAACAGAATTAGTTTAATATTTAATTATTAGAATTTACCTATATCTATATATTACATCCTCTGTATAGCGTACTTTTAATTCAATAGAAAGCGTGCAGTGTAATAACAGTTCATGTATTGTCGTGGCATGTACAGTTCGCAGAAACGGCTCTTGGCACGCTCGGTCGTATGCAAACAAACGGCCAAATTAAAGGGTAGGTCGGTAACGCACCCAGCATACAAAGGACCCAATAATTTAGCTGTAATAACACTAACAATCAAAAGAGAGCAATATTTAGGACAGTATGTATATTCTGAATATTCATCTAGAATGCAAGGGGTCGCCTCGATTCCCCTCCTTTTTATTGCCATTGCACTCTCGTTTTCTGCAGAACAATCTGCTCGAGGATATTCTTTTAATTTCTAGCTAATCAAAAATAGATTTATCTTTACAGTTCATCGAGGTAGACGTATTTATTGTTTTATTCGAATTTTCAATGAATTATTTGACGATACGTTATGTCCACCCCAGCTTTAACTGCTAAATTCTGATAATTTAGGGACTTGTTCCGTGTTAGGGTGCATATTAGCGTGACGATACGTATCCCATGACTGACTACACATCGCACACACATTTTAATCAATACGATCGTGGTCACCGCCATGTTCCAGGTAATCAATTACGATTTCATGCAATTTGTGAAACAATGCGGTATGCATCCTCGACGCTCTTTTTTCGATTGGTTTCGAACGTTTTTTCAGTCGATTTCGTTGACTGGTTTTTGAAAATTGAATGGCAGTCCGATGAATAAACACAATGGGGAGGTTTCACGCTTTTTGTCCAACGGTCAGGGATTGCAGAAAAGGAACCAGTTGCACGGAACTGATGAAATTCACGGAACACGGCCCTGTTATTTAAAAAAAAATATTTCATCGACTCCCAACTAAATCATTTATCGAAAAAAATCTACCTGTTTTACAAAATAGTTTGGTCATCTATCAAGACCATAATGTACAATAAACATATATGTAAAATAATTTTAATTATCATCAAAACTGAGATAAAAGACTTCTCTGTTAAATAATTTTAATTTCTCACGCGTGCCATTATTTCATTCAATTTTCGCATCGGTCTGGTAATAATTGAGTTTCGCAGTGCATGAACCCCCGCTCGTTTTTGCCAGCGGCCGTTTAATCGGCTTGCAGGTAATGCTGAAAAAAGGAGCGGCTGAAGAGTTCGTGGCGAGAGGCGTGGATGAAGGGCGGCGAGGGCGAGTGTGTGTGTGTTGACGCGACATTACCACGAGAAGAGGGGCTGATGAAAAGAATCAAATGCTGGGATGAAGGGAGGAGGGCGGGGGTTGTGAGGATAAATCTCATTACACTCCCCCTGCGTGCGACAACAAAGCAGCAATAATTCGCTGGTTGCTCTCTCGTCCCTTTTCGTAGGTGGGGGCAGCCCTTGCAAACTGCCCGATGGTCATAACACTCAACATTCAAGGTGCAATCTCGAATGGTGAGAGTTTGTTGGTTTTTTTTTCAGATCAGACTGCTGAATAGAATCATACCTGAATACGACAGTACAGAAGAGTTATCTATCATACAAAGGATGAAAATGATTTCAGTTTTTATTATATGAATTTCAGCCATACCCTCTTCTGCATAAAGCAACATTTCAGTGGCCCTTCTAAGTTCTTCTTTATACATAGAATGGTGGAAAAAATTTTCACCCTCATAAAAACCCGATGGGGTATATTAGGTTTCCCATGTTTTTGATTTTTCTCGAATAACTCTTTCAATATAAATCTTACATGTCACCAACATTCTGTATTTGTTTAAAAAAACTAAAAATAAATATTATAATTAATCATTGTCCTTTATTGTCTGCAATTGCGAAAAAAAAGACAACAATAGTTTTTGAGAGCGTTGTTATTTACGCGTTATATTGATTAGTTAAAAATCCAAAATATCGACCAAATTATAAAACATATGAATAACTATATTTATTCTTATAATAATCCATTTAAAAATGGATTATTATAAGACTTGAAATACTTAGGGTATCTAAAATAACCCCTTCAGACGACTCGGTTGTTTTCGAGCTGGGTGATGGATGGTTTAACAACATATTTTTAGTTTTGCTAGATTAATAAATTTAAAAAAGTATAACAAACTTTTATCCTTATAAAAATATCTGTATACTATGTCCTTATTTCCGAGAATTGCTGAATTAAAACTGTTTTAAAATTTAAACTGTTAAAGTTAAAATTTTATTAAGTAATCAACAACAGTAAAAGATTTTATTTGACCCTAACAAGATGACTTAATAAACCACGCTTAATCTTAATAAAAGGCGAGTTCTGTAGTACATTAACTGTGTTAATCCCTTTCTGCTGAAAAAAGCTTTAACCCAATTACACACAAACGTATAACTGAAACAATAATGGGTCTGTTATGAAAGTGTAGCGTTAAAACGGCAGTGTCCCACTGCGCTTGGTTCCTTATTAAAAAAGTGACACCATGAAAAAAATAATGAAAATATATATCATCTCAACTTTTAAAATTGTAATAAAATTGCCCGGGGAAAGACTTTTTAAAGCGGCTCGGTTTTTGGTTGGAAATTTACGAGTGCACCCGAAAAGACACTCGACCGCATTCGGAACATTATTTAAATTGAAATTAATCGCGAAAAATTCGTAAAATATTCGAAATCGTATTTAATATTCGTCCAAATGGATGAAACAATCCACGACTTTTAAGTGCACGGTAGTCGAAACGTTTCATTAGTACACATGTAACCAATTTGGCAAGTCTAGTTTCGCATTATCACAGTTTTGGCAACGTTACGCCATCATTAATAATTTAATCGTATACCATCTACACACTAATTGTCTTGTTAGGCCTTGGTGGCTCGGTCTATGTAGTTTAAACCTCGCATTGCCGAAATGTTTGGAGGTGAAACGTGAAATGTTTAATAAGGGCACTGCGACCGGACACATGTCAACCATCTCCCATCCAGTTTAACCCTCATACGCCCGTCGCGGTCACGTACCGGACAATCAACCATTATAACACGGTCTCATCTCCAGATTCACATGCTCAGCTTAAATTATTATATTTTTTTTAAATAAATATTTTTTACAACGAACAGTTGGCGCCGAATGGTTTTTGGCATTTAATAACGATGACTGAATGGTCACACCTGAAAGGGTTGACCGTATCAAGGGTATGCGAACGGCGTTTCATGTCAATTTAGTCGAGTCCTGTGACTTTGGGGCCCCGTATTAGTCGTTCTAACCCTATCATTTTACATAGGTTAAGTCGGTCCCTGCGGTCATATACCGTTTGTTCTATTCCGGCAGGGCCGGAAACCGCCAACTACATTAAAACTGTTGGCCCCCCGGACCCACCCGGCCCCGGCGTGGGGGACCAGATCTGACTCGCCGACCGCTCTGTGATTACATTAAAAAGTTACAAATTCATTTTTCCATACGCGATGTCACACGAAATATTTAATAAAATTACCAGATTGACCGTTAATTATTTTTAAATTAATTTAGGGTTGTGAATTTTTTACCTTAATAAAAAATCAGGCTGTAGCAAAAATTAACATTATCACATTAGCTTTAGTAGTTCTATCGTTAATTAATTAATAGCAGAAAAGCTTGCCAAAGTGACTTACTTGCCTGCATCATTGAGATATGACTAATCTATTGAAGTCTAGCAAACTTGAAAAAACCTTGAATTCAAGTACTAATAATTATGATACTAGCTTATCATCCGCGGCAAACTAACGTTTTTATCTAAAATTTCGAGGTCATAATTATTTTATATAAAGTAAAATGAAGTGAAATGATTGGTTTCTGAAAATGTGTGCGAAAGTTAAATGTTCGAAAGTAGAGGGATGTAAAAAAAAAAACCAAAAATTGTACTTATGGATCGCCCTACGCACTTGTGATATGCGTTCTCCATTGGGATCACATTCTTCCGTAATATTCAAAAAATGTCTCGAGATGCGTAAAAGCTTCGTTCATGTTTTTTATTGTTAAGATCTCGATGATTTCTTCTGGTTCTTCTTCTTCACTTTCGATTTGTATACTATTTTCGATCTCTTGTCGGTCCATTAAAAATTTATTAGCCAAGGGTTCAGAATGAGATTCAATCATCTCATTAACATCTTCACTGTAAAGTTTAGAAGGTTTGTGCCCAGGGGCAACTGATTCGTCCTTTGATAAAAGAAAATATAAAAAAATCTAACTATCAGAGATTAAAGAGGGACATTTGTGGTGTTTTATGCAGTTTCATTTGGTAAAGAATTAAAATCAATTGAAGTTTACAGACAATCAGCGATATTTATTATTATTTCTTAATTTCTCGGTAGAGCTATAGATGGGAAACCTTCTAAAATCGATGATGACACTTTAAATTCATACGTGGAGTCTGATCTGCTTGAAACAATCAAGGAATTATCACAAGACATCGTTTGTTCATATATTTTTTTAAGGGATGGAATAAAATAGATAAAGAATTCTAGTGCCACATCAAAAACTGAACGAATTTCCATCTGTTTATCTTCAATGTCCAGATATAAACTGATTCGTTATTTAGAAGTATTTTTAATGGGGATGTGAATTGGGTCCTCTGCATCAATCCAAGGAATAAAACAATGTTTTTCATCAAATCATATATCTGTGTCATCCCATGTCCATCATTAACTAAAAAAAGGTACTCCTTTGTATTTGGTGGGATTTTTAGGGAATGATTCAATATGAATTACTGAAACCAAATCAGACATTTACACCGTGGTAATATTAATTTTTAAGATTAAATCAGGCATTTCTTAAACACTAGTAGTATTGGAAACTGAACAAAGATGAATTCTCCAAAATTGTAATAGAAGATTACACCATATTAGAACTATCACCTTTTTAGGTTAATAGAAAATCGCCATAATATAAAAAAAATACAAATGTTGAACAAGTCCAAAGTTTGATTTTAATTAAAAAAAACCGACAGAATTTTACAAAAGAGCTATGTAAAAACTGTACATTCTGCGGAAGAAGATCATAGATAACAACGGAAAATATGCAAGATAATAATAGTGTATTGTTTTTGTTTAATAAACTGTTTAAGTTAAAGATACCTGGCATCGAAAATTATTTGAAGAAGCTTAATAATTATATATTAAAATAAGTGAATAAATAAAGATTTTTTTTGCTTTTACATAAAAAAATCAGTCCTTTCAAGGATTTTCCAAATAAAAATTAATAATTTCTCCTGCTTGCAATAATTACTTATTTTTTTCTTCTATGCACATGGATAAAAAATCGCTAAGATAGCGAAATTGGCGGAAAGCACGAAAAGTAAATTGCCAGAGAAGAAAAGTCGGACCTTTTAGGTTCCCTTACTCCAATGAATTATATATTAATGGAGTTATTCATGTAATAATAAATATAGTGTTATAATATAATATAATCCTTAAGAGGAAACGTCTCAAAATCTTTGTTTTGATGTGTTTAAGCATCCTTCACATATCTCTGATCCTGTTGTATTAAATAATCATCTATTTAGCCCCCCTAATCAGTCATACAAACACAAATTATTATTATTTTAAATAGGTCATATTGTAAACACATTATATGAACTCATACTTTCTTTAAAGCTATAGTAGCATTATTATTCTACGGCATGTTAATATTATTTTATATTTAAAATATCTGAAAATAAAAATGCCATGAAGTTTTAAGCGCCTGAGAAATTGTTTTGGTTTGAAATTTTCCTTTTTTTTATATTAGCGAGACCATTTTCGTTGTGGTGCGGGCATTAAAATTCGCATACTCCAGTCGTAATCACCTGGGACTTTACCCTCGGTTCATCTCCTGTAATGGCTAGAGTCCAAATGAACATTCCGATGACTCAGTTCCAGGACATATGTGTGCATATAGGGTCGTCGGAACATATTATCCAAAGAAAAATGGCGTAACTGGGACACGCGATATAACCGCGGCAGGTTAGAACATACGGGACAGAATCCCGGTAATATTCTTCCACGGCGGACCCGAGCTTTTTGCCAAACAATAATTCGCAGAAATGCCGCAGTTGGGTTTAAATATGGCGCGCATTTCGCTTATGCCCAGTTTGGTCTCCGGCGTTGGTCATTTCGGGATTCTAAATTGCCACTGTGCACTTCCACATAAATAATGCTGTTTTGGAGACTGGTTAATAGAATTTACGATGCGCTGAAGTTTACACATATTTTTAAAGAATTTATTGCACGAGAATGTACTGAAAGATTTAATTTTTTTATGATAATAATAATACCATATTTTTACCAGCGGTGAAAAGTTTTATACCCATTTATTTAAGATGGCTGTATTTAATTTGGCATAAGCGGATTAAATTTAATTAATTTTAATTATTTACTATTTAGTTATACTTTTTATATAAATATTCTGTTAAAAAAATCGTATAAAGCTTCGTTTTAGATTTTTATTAGAACAATAAAATCAAAAGAACATTGTAAAAAAATACTACAATTAAAGATACAGACGTGTATTGTCGACAGTTAGACAAAGTGAATCAGAAGCTAGAGAAAAAACATTCGTTTTATTCATTCAAGTTATCCAAGGGAAAAATAATTATTTCTCACAAAGCTAAAATCATCGATGAAAAAATTGAACCACTTTTTCAGATAATTACCTATTTAGATCCTTGGAATGTATTTTTCGTCGAAACCTTTTATTAGAAGAGGATACAAATTAATACACGAAAGGTAGGAAATAGTTGTTAGTAATAAGGTTAATTATATTTTAAAATAATTTGTAAATATATTTAAAAAAAAAGGTTTTTTTTCAATTGATTATTCTAAGAATAAAAAAAGTTATTCGTAATGTAAACAGTAAGCCCCCTATAACGTATATTCCTATAATGTTCCCCCCTATAACGTTAGCGGCAGTTTTTTTCTATAACGTCAAACCCCCCTATAACGTATATATTTTAAAACGCTAAATAGAATTTTCATAAAAATATTTAATAATTTTATAAAATTAACTAATAAAATGTCGGTTGTTCTTCTCTGCCCGCAAGTTGCGGGAAGATTACGTCACCCAAAATACGAAAGGATATCGCTTATCACACGAGTCAAGTCATTTGCGCTATAAACAAGTAAAAAATGTAAAAAAAGAAAATTAAAACGTTTGATGCACTGATCTCCTTTAAATCAAAAAATAAAATTACCCCCCTATAATGTGGCACCTATCTCGACGTTATAGAGGCATTTACTGTATTAGTAGAAAAATTCAAAATTTGGTCGGTATTTTTTATTTATTATATTATCTTGTGATGATATTCATATTCATAATTAAAGTTCTCCCGAACGTGTGTTTAATACTGCCTTTTTTTTAATTAGCACTTGGCACATCGTACCGGATGCGAGCGAGAAAAAACAACGTGCCCGTGGAAACAGAAGCGTATATTTTTTAATTGAATTGAAGAAAAGCGAATTGCAGACAATGATTATTTATAATATTTATTCTTTTAGACTTTTTTAGACAAATACAAAATGTTTGTGACGTGTAGGATTTATATTAAAAAAGAAAAATCAAAAAAAATTGGGGAATAAACTATATAGAATAGATGTTTATTATTCATTTTACCAATGAACATCTTTTTTTATATAATATATTCGTAAAATTAAAAAATGAGATAATAATAAAAAATATAAAAACGCAGCTAAAATAATGTATTTTTTTTTCTTTCATATTTTGTATCGTAACTTTTGATTTTTCAGAAGGGGATCGAAAAGTTACATGAGAGATTATGAGGAATGGTAGTAAGTAGTATATTTTAGAATAATTATACTTAACAAACTAAAATATATTCTTTACGGATTACACGATATATATTTTTAATATAATCTTCATCGGTTTTTCGTTTTAAAAGCCAAACAATTACACTATCATCATCTCCGGTCGGTCCCGGTTGACAATAGGTTGTAACAGCTCGCGCTCAGAGCGATTAGCAAAACTTTGCGGTTTGGTGCAGAAAGTGGCAACAATTTTCCGCAGGTTGCATCTGCGCGTGCAGCTAATGCCGCTGCACCAGAAGAAAATTATTATTCTCATCTGCATCCGTGTACGGCTTGCCGCTCGAGTGTACCAAGTTTTCTGTTGTCGGCGAAACTTTCAGACAATTGCCAAGTTTATGACGATTTATTGTTTCACTGTGTTGCCAGCCGTGCGACGCCTCATGTTTTTATCGGCAGAGGGCCACGAGACGCATCCGTCAGACCGAAAAAGGAATTTTTGATATGTGAGATTTTTATAAAGTGTTTTTTAGGACAGCATATTTAAAAAAATATATGCTACATGGATCATCTCGAGAATTGATGATGTCGCCAGGTCGAATTTGCATGATTGCCTGAAATTTCTAGTATTTTTTGTAGCACGTCGGAGAAAACCGTTTACCGTGAGTATTTCGAAATAAATTAGGGTCTGCTCGCATTATGCTGATTTACATCATTAGACTTTCGGGATATGAAAGAGTGCCTGCTGCCGGTTATAAGGTGAGATTTTGAAGTGAAAAAAATGGCGATACAAGCAAGTTTTACAAGTTGTATATAATATTATATATTTTTTTTTCTCTCCACCCGGCATATTTATGAGTGCACACTTTTCAAGTTGTAACTTATGAGACACATATTATATATCAAACGAGCCACCACTGCGACTATGCGAAATAAAGTTTTTCCTCTGCGACACGTGTATGTGTCTGTGCGCAATGTGTGTGTACTGTGTTGTGAAATATGAATCAGATTATGAGGGGAAATATTGTACGGTGAAATTGAATTTTGTTTCAAAAATCCATTTTTTGTGAATTTAAGTTGCTTATTGGTAGTTAATAGACTTCTTGGACTATTATTAATACGGCTATTCATGATTTTTTTGTAATCTATACAACAAGAATTTTTCAAAGAACCTGCCATCAAAGAGTTGTATTAAATATCGAAAGTAATTACACTTGTGTTGAAGTATTTTCTTTGACAAAAATCTTCAAAGCAATTTATCCCTTTTCAATAGACATTTCAATAGAAAAATGGTCAATTTGATTTGCAAAAAGGTGTATTCAAAATGCAAAAGGGTGTATTTGATTTGCAAAGGGTTTGTCAAAGGTTATTTGACGTAAAAAACCTGTAGAATGCAGCCTGGTCTACAGTATGGTCTAATATCTCCATTTGATCTAACAATATGATCTACTCTTTTAACGGTTCTCTCTTATCAATGTATTTTTTTAATTTTGAAGATTAGAAAAATGTCACAGGGAGTCATGTCCGATGAATACGGAGTCGTTTTTTACATTTTCTAATTTTTTCACTTGTATAAAATCACCGGGTATTCCTTAAAACACGTATAAGCCTTATCACTAGCCAATCATATAGTGCGCATGTAATATGACAACCAAAAATGTCAAAATACGTCAGGGAAAAGTAGACTAACAAAATAACAAAAATATATAAGCCGGGTATTAATATTTTGTGGTACAGATAGAATTAGCAAAAAATGATTATTTATATTTTAATTATAGTTTATATAATTATTAAAAGAAAAAATGTAAGTTGAAAATAATACTATTTTAATTAAATTCAAAAATATATTACAATTTTTTTGCCATTAAGTATATTTATTTCGTTCAAAATGTCCGTTAAATTTTTTACTGATTTTCTGGCACGCTTTTTTCAATTTAACGTTTTGGAATTTAAACCCTAAGACGGCTTAATGCATCGATAATAATACTATTGTTATGAAAAATATTTTTAACAGCAATTCAATTTTAATCATTTACTCAGAGGTTAGAAAATATTTTTATTGTAAAAAACCACATCGTAAAAGTTTAGGGAAGCCAGATAGCAAATTTGAAGATTCGCTAATTAGTAAGAATTTTTCAGTCGGAAGAACAAAAAAAACAGGATTTGGCCTGAAGGTAGTAGTTTTCCGACCCCTGATTTACCATATTAACCAATATAATAATCAAATTACTTAATAATTAGATGTATTTGAATTTTTTTTATTTAATTGATAAGATTTTCAGTTAATTAAAATATATTTTTTTATATATATAGCTTGTAACTCGTTAAAGGCAAAGAATAATAATTATATTAAGTTTAAATGAAAATTCGAAAATCATTAATATATTTAATAGTCATTAGGCTACTAGGTCGTCTTGCGTTTTTTCTTATCGGGTTGAAATAATAATAAAACAAAATACGTTATAACTTTATTCAATAATTACATACATTTTCTATGATTTTTCATCTGTTAATTAGTTTTTTGATACGTAATTATAAAAATAATTGTCTTTTGGGAGCAATAAATAAATATTTATTTATCATAAAAAATATTGATTGGCAATATAGAATAACCCACGTCGCCAATCACGCATAAAAACATAATATTAAAGTATATACATAATTTCTAAAATAAAATAAAAAGAAGAAATATATAAATCTAAAGTAACAACAAAAAGCATGGGTAGAATCCAAACTCTCTCAAGTAGAGATATCTTAGAAATTTTCTCTGGATTTCCTTTAATCTGAGGGAATTTGAGGCGTCATAAGGCTTCCATAAAATGTAACCTGATTCGAGCAAGCTCCGATTCAATGTATAGTATAGCACTGGTATAACTTAGTTATAATTATTCATTTTTGTTTTATATTGTTTTATGTTTAAAAGATGTTGCACGGATCTAAAAATATGATAGTCGCGAGAGGCAATGTCCAAAGAATATAGTGGATGAAGGGGAATTTCCCAAGAAAATCCGTTGATTTTTTCTATCGACTTTTTTGAAACTAGCATGTTAAATTAACATTCCATGATTTACAAGAGCTTGCCTTTTTAAATCAGAGCCTCTTTTGAACGATCTAGCTGGGCACAATATGTGCCTGTCGTAATTGTTTACCTAAACAGTTCCTAATGAATCGCGCTCTATATATCCCACTAAATGCATAATATTATCCTCTTAGGGTATAATCCTATTCTTAGGGTAGAAGTTAATTGATTAATTGGCTCTCAACATTTGCCTCTTATATTTTGTGTTGTCGAAAAGAATCTACATCTCGTCTCCAGTGAAAACACGATTCAAAAATGATTTATTCAGTTTTCTATAACACTACTACTATTGGTAAACATCAAAGAAATACTATAAATATATTTAATTTATAAATAACGTCTGTGTCTGTGCATTTTAACAAATGTATGAAAAAAACGTACAGTACGTACTTATGGAATGATCTGATATTAACTTCTGTGAATATGTCCTACATATCAGAACTGAATAAAAAGAATTGATCTCGACAATTGAAAGTGATCATGACTCAATAATATCTAATAGTATTTTAAAGTACTACGTGTTTTGATATATAGTTTTTATTAAAAAAAAATTGCTTTCAGCTAAATTATAGTGCTACTTATAAAATATTCTGTATTTTGTCCACAAGCCATTTTCTCGCCTAAGAAAATGTGGAAAATACCCATTATCTGGTGCATTCATGTGCTTAAAAAGATAACGTGGACAAAATATTATTCGGGGCTGCGACCCCACCCTTAAGCACACTTTTATAAAATGTGCGATAATACGAAAGAGCACAGCTCACGTAGTGCGGAAAGAATAATGTATGACTCAAAATTGAATTTGCCGTTGTGAGGGCTCTCGGCCAGAGGGGCCAAGATTAAACTGCGAAACTTGAAGAGACGGCAACAACAGCCTCACTTTATTTATTGCTCAAAATATGAATCAACCCCCAAATATTCCGTCGACGATGACTCTTTATTATTTTGCGAGATTTAAATACTAAATTAGTGAAAACAAACGACGAATATACGAGGGTAGGTGTACGCTGTTGACTCTATCTCCGCCATAAATAAATGAATAAAGTTTTGGCCACGTCAAATTGATGTTTAATGCGAGAGCAGTCAGTTGCCTACAGTAACATGTTGCAGTGTGTGAGGGTCTCAAGTTACCAAGGGGTAGTCTGCGCCCCACCCCCTTGCAAAGTCGCACAGAGTCAGCTGTTACAAATGGCCGGGGCCAGTCCTCTGCTATTACTCGACACGCCTGCAAACGCTAGGGATCAGAATGCATCGCGTGTTTTCCGGGGAAAATTGAAGAAAATTTGAATAAGCGACAGTAATGCCTGACGGTAATTGCGTGATGTAATCCGCGACGCCCAGGCCCTGTCTATACAATTAGAGAACGTTTCCATGATTTTCATCTTGACGAGGATGTTGCGTCGATGTAATTTTAATGCATTGTTTGAGTTTGTGTCGCATTACGTCAGACAGATGATTGACTGGATGACGTACGTGTAAATATGATTTTTTGTTCAAATATTTGTAACTTAAAATATGCACGTGTTAATATATTATATCATAAATGTTTAAGACACATAAAAATATATAAATACTTTTTGATAATATTTTATTAATTGTTAAAGTCTAAGTCTAATTTTTTAGAAACTTACTTTTGGAGCCATTATTTAAAAATATTAAGCTCGCGTAGACCACTGTGTTTTAGTAGAATAATATTTTTTTTAATTAAATTAAAAAAGGCATGCTGCGTATACTTTTCTTCTGACTTTTTATTTTTCTGTCTACTAGAAGAATTTCACATCATATATTTTTTGATTATTCTTAAGATCTTTCAATGTTATCAAATTATTAATAACAATATATGTTTATTACTGATTATTTTTTTCTATTTAAATCGCATGATGATATCCTCAATAAATTTGGGGCAAAAACAGGGTATACACAAAACGCAAAAAAAATTGTGAATTTTTTTAATTTTATTTTTCAAATCCTTGATTTTACTTATTATATTTTAGATCAGAAAAAATAGGTAAGCATTGCAAAAAAAACATCAAATCGTAAAATAAAAAAGTTGTTTCTTTGACACTACTTAGAATTATTATGTTCTGTAAACCAAAAGAAAGACTTTTTGTGTGTTAAAATTTTACATAAATAAGTCGCAAATTAAAAACTCTCCCGGAGACCTCACGTAGATTATATTATTAAAAAAAAAACAATATTAGTTACGCGCTCTTTTGTCCTCATATAGGCAAACAGTGTCCTTTTTCTAAAATTAGAAACAAACTCTTTTATACTGCCATCATCCTTCCTCAAACTCTATACGCTTCTCAGATGTGGGGCATGACGTATCCTACTCGTATATATTAAACTACGAATAATCACAAATACATCTTGGTTTATTCGCAACACAAACATACACAAAGACATAAAAACAATAGTCTATCTTAAAGACCTTATCCAAAAATGTACCACAATATACCTTTTACGATAACCTTAACAAATTTATAAATAAAATAAACCCATCCATTTCCTTCCTCTCTAACTATGACATATACTCCAAATCATTTGATAGAATTTCTTTACACAAAACTATTTTACTTCCTACAAAAAAAAAGTAAAGAAGATACACAAATAACAACGAGACCTCTTTTCTGAATTTAGTTTAAATCATTTTCATACTAGCTTCAAATAATTTAAAACTTCTTAACAACCTTTAGCTTAAATTTCTTCTTATCTCTTTTTTCTCTCTTCTAATTTTAATATATTTAATCTTATAAATATATTAAAATTAGTGTCTGGCGCTTCTGTGTCTGGTTCATTAGTCTTCATTTTTTTTTGTATAATATTTTATGTTTTTTATTTCTTATTATGGTTTTTCCTATTAGTTCTTTTATCATTCTCTTTTATTTTTTTTTGCTTTTTTTTTAGGTTATATTTTTCTTTTAAAAGCTGTCAACCACTCACCAACCAACCACTGGAAGCGAAAAATTACAATTTAAATAAATATTAACAATTTCTCTATATTTATGAGTTATGTGACAGATAAAATTATCAGACGAAGAATAAAATAAACAGAGCCCAATATACTTTGAGCGAAGATGAAGAAATCATAAAAGATCTGGATAATTTGGTCTGATGTGTCTGATATGTGTCTGATATGTCTAGATCTTTGATCATTTGAATATTTCTTCATACAAGGATACGGACTCTGAAGAGGCATCTCAACTTACGGGGGGTAAACGTTGTCGGATAGAAGAATTAAAACAGGATATTGATGATGGTGATTGGCTTTATTAGACTATAACGTAAATATGGGCATAATTGATAAGCCTGATATGGTGTTCAATTTCATGGATTGCACCCGAAAATCCTTCAAGTGATATAAGGTAAAAAAAATCAGGCTGATCACACTAAATGAGTATAATTTTTATCAAGTAAAGACAGAGAAGTAACCTAAATTTAGCGATTTTCGACTAAGTATAATTCCACATTTAGAGTTTTCATTTTTATTTAAATATAATAAAATACACAACATAACTTAACAAAACATTTTAAAAAGATAGCCCAATAATTAACTTACTTAACCCTCGGACGTGTGTGCAAACAATATTAAATTACTAATCAAAGGGTTAAGGTTTCGGAAAATATTAAATTTGAATATCGAGCAATTCTGAATATTATTCAACTAATCAAACATTTCCATTTGTACTATTTGACTAACAACTTGAATGATGGGATTTGCTTTAGTTTAGAAAATAAAAGTATGCCAACATTTTAGTTTAGAGATTTATACGAAATATAATAAATTATTTAATCGATTTAAAATTTTATTTAATATTTTCATACACGTATTAATTATTTAAAAATCATAAATAATTCAAATGTGTATAATTTTCATATATGTACTCAAATGACGTATCCTGGAATGGAGGCAGAAAAGTGCGTCCTTACTCTCGGTTGACTCCCCAGGCTCGAGTCTATCCTCCCAGCTTACACACGGATTATTTCATATCTTGGGCTTGTAATACAAACTTTTATTTGAATGAGCTCGCGTGGCACTTCTCTCTCTCCTGCTGCAGCTGATGCTTTTCCCATGAATTTATGGCGTGTAGTGTTAATGTCGTCGCCAACTTTTATAGCGCAACAATACAGGGCGCACGGCCTGCTCTCCATGGGATATGACGAGGCGTTTAACGGAGGGGAGAAACCGTTGTATCGAGCGCCACTCTCTCATGGTGATGAAAGAACTTTGTGGAGAAATTTGCCTCGCAGTATCAATCAAGTTATTCTCTGAAGACGTGACTGATGATGTGATGTAAATCTGAACGTGCACTCGGAATAAAAGCTGATAAAATATTAGTACATCGATATATCTTGTGAATTCTTTCATTAAAATATAGCTGTAATAAAAAATATATAATAAATTTCAGCACATTTTATTCAGAAAATGAAAATAAATTTCTTTATCCAATATATTATAGCTTAACCTATTAATGGCTGAGTATTTTTTACCCGAGGTGGGCTATATAATGTGTCAATGATTTTTGGCGTGTCCGTTTGTGGCTTTATAATTAATATTTTATTTCCTTACATGTCTTTTCGGATCATATGAAGGTTCTGAAGGAAGGGACGAACATTTCTTTGAAACGTTTGTTTGTCATGAAACCCGTGTGATGATCTGGAGCATATCAGATACTTCATCCTTTATAAATACAGAAAGGCAAGGAAGCAAAAACAATAACTGAAGAGTTTTACAATTGTTTGAATGAGAGATGAAAAATCTACATTCATTTTAGGAGACAAATGAGTTGGATAGACCCTTAAAAAAGATCTCAAATCATTGTTGAACTGAAACAGAAATTACGATTTGAATCCGAAAGCTTTTTAGAAAATGGATATTTTTTTTAGAATGGTATATTCTTCACTCTGTCCACTTTTAGTCGAATCTATGAGTTACTCTCATTATATTTTTTTTACAATTTTATTAAAACAAATAAATGAAAAAACTTAGTTCAAGTTGTTTGCTAAAAAATCCTTTGTGCCAATACGTCTGGGGAAAATATTAAAATATAAAGGTTAAGGACCAAATTATCGAGATATTATATATGTAAATAAACAAAATAACTTCTTCTAAATTTATTTTGATATAGATTTTCCGTCCCTCTACATAAATTAAGACCCTTTATTGTGTTACATGGTAAATTTTGATTTTATGATTTAAAATTGTATTGCCACGTTAACGGCTTATTAACTTTTTTAATGTGCTATTAAGTTTACATAAAACATTCGTAAAACAATAGTTTGAAAAATATTGTAATTTAGATATTTTTAGGAATAATAAATAATAGTAGAACGTTGCTTAGAAATTTTTGTTACAGAGAAAACTCTTTGTTTTTATGTTTTTGAAGGAACAGATTAAAAAAACATAATTACAGAGAAAACATGAATTCATGATTAGAAACGGGTTGTTAAAATATAACGGGATTGTAAAAATTAAACGCAAATAGCGGGAAAACGTGAATTTTGGACATTTATACTGTAATTACTTAAATGTCAATTTTTTTAAAATTTATTCCACTGTTTAATATTTATTTAAATTATTTTATATAAACCTAGCAGAGCCAATGGGGTTTGATTTTCCTAGAATAACCCTTTTAATATAAATCCAACATGTCCAACTTTTTAAAAAAGTATAAAGAATAAATATTATAAACAATCATTATCATTTATTGTCTGCAATTGCAAACAAATAAAAACAAGAAAATTCGCTTCTGTTGCCATGGATGTGATGTTTTTTCTCGCTCGCATCCGGTACGATATGCCAAAAGTGACATGTGAGGCGAGAGCTCAGTCTAAGGGGAGACGTCGTCAAGAGCGTTGTAATTTACGCGTCATATTGATTTGTTAAAAAATCCAAAATTTCGATAAAATTATGAAACACGTCATGAATTTTATTCTAAGAATAATCTAGTTCAATTAATTATAATTATTATTATTATAATATTAATTAAAATACATTTAAATAAGTTTAAATGTCTTAAGTATAAAATATTGTCCTCAAACAATAGTATTGATTAAAATATATTTTATTATTTTAATCTAAAAATTAAACTACTTTTGGTTAAAAAATAAATAAAATATTGTTTGGAATATAATATGAATTTCATCACGTAAAAAATAGATTATAGATATCAGAAGCAATATTTGTAGAGGTGAGTGTATATAGGTGGCAAGGGCGAATACTTTTCCCTTAGTGAAGTTGGTTTTCCGTGGTACGGATTTATTTTTCCTAGCCCCGATCCATATATACTTTATTTTCAATGGCGTGGAAAAATATAAAAAATATAATATTATATAAAAAAGGTAATTCAAAATGTGTGTATATACATACAGAATAAGCTATAGAATTTTAAAATATTATTGATTTTAATAATTATTCAATCATATTTTCATGGAAATTTCCAAATATTATTTTTGTTGTGGACATTATTTGCATTAATAATAGCATTATTATTATCGTAGATAAAATACGTATTTCGATAGCACGAACTATCCCTGGCCACGGTGCTGATGTTATACATAAATATTCTTTTCCCATTTCCCTGCCAGTCAGTGTATTTATGAGCCCAGTGCCAATGATTAATGATCACTGGCCGAGATGACTTTGCGGGCAACCAGAACGAATATTATTATTATTATAGGGATATATGGATTTCTTTGCAGGTGTTATGGCAAATAATGTTCCGGCTTAAAACAAATCCATAATTCCGAAAAAAAATATTCAACAATGTATCGATACAGGTATTCGGCGTAAATTTTCCGAAAATGCTGATGAAAATGTATGCGAAACATTGAAATTCTTGTCGTTGTTATAAATATGAATTTTATGGAAATGTGTTCGGCCGGAAAATTTCGGGTCGTTGGGTAGCACTGTTGACTTGACTAATTAATTGGCCAGGTCCAATCATAAATTCGCATAGCCGAAATTGATTATATGTATCTGCACAGGTATACAATTACATTGGGTCCGTTGTAAACGCGTTGGATAATGCTATGAGATATCAACTCTTGGAAACTCGTGTAGCGCAAATAGAATATTTCCCCGAATTTCATCGGACCCTGTACATAGCTTAAGTTTCATATAAACGAACAAATATTCTATTATTTTATTTTTAATTTGAATTATTGACATATGTGGCTTTGGTCCATGTAGTTAACACAGTAGTAAACATCACGCTGAACAATTGCATTATAATTAATGCAGCATCTCGTTGCGCGATGCATACTGTTCGGCGTCGATGTGTCTTCGGGGAAATTCGATACAGTTGTGCATTAATCAGCCCCGGGTAATGGCCCCTGCGACCGGTGCGTTATGGACCTGGCCGTCGTTCGGCTTCGTTTGGCCAAAACAGGGCATGTGTATGTATGTGTGTAATTCAAATGGTAGCGGCAATGGCGCTGCATGATTGATAACCTGAATAATATAGGGAAATTCCGGGGAATACAACTTGTTTTATAGTTATAGTCCGACTGGGAGAGAAATATGAATAATTTAGAGCTAGATTTGGATTACGGTCGCAATGTTGTCGAAACTGTTCGACTGTCCTCGACTTGAAGCAATAAATTTGCTTTAGAACATTTGTTAGACGTGGCTAATATTATTGCGCGACTAGCTGAATAACTCGATTAAAATGTCAATGAGATTATTAAATATAATAAAAACTTACCCATGAAGATTCCATAGAGATCGAAAAACAATTATTTGCAAATATGAAAAAAAACTGTTTAAAAGAATAATTTTATTAAAGTTTTGCAAAAAAACCAGCTATTGATTTTATTAAAAATTCATATTACGCTTACATATATATTTTAATTGTACAAATCTTTTAAAACAAGGAAAAATAATTACAGCAGATGTTTATTGTAAGGACTAGAATGATTAAATACAATACTAAAAATCAATTGTTCAAATGTATTCAATAGTATGGGAATTATTCTTCAGCACGACAACGAAAGTGCTCTCAATACGAAAATAATTGATGAAAAAATACAGCCGTTATACTGGGAAGTGTTGCCTCATCCGCCGTACTCCGGTACTTATAATCTTCATATTATTTTCTATATAGGTTCATAGAGAATTCGTTAAAAGAAAAAAAACGAGTATACGAAAAATCAGCTTGAAAATTCATTTTTAACCTAAACAACGAATTTTTTGCAAGAAGGGACTTAAAAATGATCAGATAGGCTAGAATTAGTTATACACAATGTGAATAATTATATTTTATATTAACACATTGCCTACGGGAAGAATCACGGTCAAACTTGCGCTGGGGCGGGGCGCATTCGCCGAAATTTGGTGATACGTCGTCTTTTACAAAAAAAATCATAACTCTTTTATTAATCAAGATATTGAGCTGAAAATTAAATTACTTGAACTTCAACATTTGCTGGATAGTTAAAAAAAAAAATTCGAAAGCAGGAGTCACAAAACATTTTGGGAACGGGCGTTATTTAATTTTATTGACTAGCGTGTGTTATGCGCGCCCCGGACATACACAAATACGCTTTTGACGTGGAATCCACGTCCCTCGTAGGCAATGTGTTAATACTGTACACTCATAATTATCCAGACGTATAGTGGAGAAATATTTGTTTAAAAATGTGTTAAGAGTTTTCAAATACCATTTTTAAAAGAGCTATTATATCCTTATGTTCAGGATTTAACAGGTTTTTCTAATAGTAGTGCGATCAAGTACGATTTGGATCCAAAAATCGTATTATTCGGAAAACTTGGATACAATTTCCCCGTTTTTAAATATTTAATTTTTTACCCCTTTGTGGTCCAATGCTTTTTAAAAAGATGTTGCCACAAGTTCATGTGATTTTCAGTGAATTTATTAAATACTAATGTTTATAATAATATAATAATAATAAAGTAGGGTATTATTAATCGAGTCGAGTGTTGTCGCGTGCCGGTATTAAACGTGGCGGCGATGGCTGTTGGGCACAATAATGTTTTCGTAGATTCTACAGAGCCATGAGAAGCCTGGCCGCTATCCCGGCCAATTCAGTGACGTGTGTGCTGCTGGAGGTGCCCGTAGCACCCGATAACGTAAATTAAATAAATGGCCACAGCCTCGTCTGATTATTATTGTTACAATCCGCGCGTTTACATCTCGGCTCCGGGCTTATGGCTGGTGTCCTGACCCGTATTCGAAGAACTAAGATAACCTTGAGGATGACCGTCGTAGTCCTGGAATCAGGGTTGAGACGGACGTGTCTCTGCTAGAGATCGCGTAGTGTCCTCCAGGTGGCAAAGACCCGTCTCAGGGTTATAGCCACTTTATTAAAATAAAAATAAATCATAATTAATAAGAAAATATACGGATTTAAAATAAATGATATTTATTACTTACCCTGCGATGCTACATGTGGTCTGTTCTTTTGTATAGTTGGAGAGGCTGGAAGAGTTTAAAATGTGGTGCTATCGAAAAATGTTGAAGATTCTAACACGTCAAGAATATAACCGTCCTTTAACTTCCTAAGGAGAGGGAGCTTTTGGACACCGTCAAACACACATAAAATTAAGTACTTTAGACACATCATTCGTGGACCAAAGTATCGTCTTTTGCAGATCATCAAGGAGGAAGGAACAACTAGACCTGATTCGGAGTTCTAAAATTGTTCTAGCTCGCCAAAAACAGAGATTTACGTGAAGACATAACAAGGACATGTAAATCATCTACGTCCGAATAAGGGCAAGGCACACAAAGAAGAAGAAGATATTTATTACGTGTATTTATATTTTTATAAAATATTTTGTGGAATTGATTTTAGAAAAAAACGCAGAAATTCAACATTGACACGGACCACCTGTTCATAGATTTCAAATCCGCATATGACACAGTTTACAGGCTGAAGCTATACGAGGAGTCTAACATATTCTATTCAGATGCGAAGTATTCAATCTAAGCTATCTGAAGAATTTGAGACACATCGGTTTGAGACAGGGTGACGCTCTAGCGGCAATTGGCATGGGGCTGATGATCAACGAGACCAAGACAAAATACATGCCCATATGCCAAGGGCGAATCCTTACCCCCTGAAAGTCGAAGGGTATAGTTTAGAGGCCGTCCAGGAATTAACATATCCCGGCTCTCTTATTATACATACCAATAAAATCAATTTGGAAGTACGAAAAAGAACCATGCTGGCAAACCGGTGCTACTTTGGACTTCAACGACATCCACGGTCGTGATTGCTCCAGGTCTGAATACAGTGGTACCCCCAATTACACTACCCTGAATTAGGCGCTGAGTTGAAATATTCGCCGCAAATCCCCCAATTGCGCCGTCGCATTCACATACAGTCAACCGTTGGCTAGCGTCTGTGTATTCAACACGTGCCAGGCTATACGCATACAGCCGGACGGCTTCACTTCCCCAATAACACGACTTCAAATAACACGGTTCCGATTTTAGTGTTAATGAGGGTTTAACTGTATTGAGTTTGACAAAACAAGATGAGCGACACTGGATTTCCTGGAGTGGAGGATTCTGAAATAATTATTTGAAGCTGTATTCGATGACAGGGAATGGAATAACTGAAGCAACGAGGAGCTATACTGACTATATAAGGATATATTGGTTACGGCTTTCGCCGGAGTGGCCAAACTCCGGGTCACGTGTCAAGGGTGTGAGACTGTCAGCTACCGAAAAGGCTTATCGTTAACAGCTTTCCTATCCCTGAAAGAAAGAAAGACGAGGGTTGAGTTGGTTGGACTGTGTACAGAGGAACACTGCATCATTGAAACTTATTGGGGTGTTGGATGAGGCTAGTGTTCTGTAATAGTTGCTGCTAAGATGATGATGATAAACGGGAATCTATTTTATAAAAGCATCTACGATCGAGATTCCTCTCAAAGAAGACCAAACTCAAGCTTTACATGAACCAAGTATACCAGTCACAGCTGTCGTCAGAGTGGCCAGACTTTAGTGGGGAGGTCACGTGTCAAGGGTGCAGGACAGTCAGCCGCTGATGGTTAACAAGACTTCCTATCCCGGATGAAAGAAAGACCAAGACTGAGGTGGTTGGATTGTGTACAGAGAGACACTGCATCATTGAAACTTACTGGAAGATGGAGTGACGTAGGGTGGGTGTTAAATAAGGCTAGGGCTGATGATGTAAGTATGTATGATAGTCGATTTATAACATATGTATTTAAATAAATACAAATTCTCTCCGAACAACCCATTGCATGTGACATTATTATTAACCGTAACCATTTGGAGGTTTATGGATATTAGCACAATGCACTTGGAATCTATGCCATTCATGAGAAAAAACAGTCGACCGTATAATTTCGCTAAACTCCCGCTAGTCAGAATCGCGCTAGAAAGTACGACACGCGATAACCGTTGCTCGATTTTGATGGAGCCATTATCAAATTCGTGGCTCTTGGGTCCCGGTGACCTCGATTTAATTTTTTCACGGTCCGCCAATCAGTGCCCGGTGTGATTAGTACCGGCCCGGGACAATGGTCCGGGTCCCCGTGACCCAGAGGTCAGCCAGCTAATAACATTAGTGCCGGTGGATATCTTCCTACATCTGCGATTACGGCCCAGGCTAATGGAGTGGGCTCGGTGTTTTATGGCCGAGTACGTGTGCATGCGCCATAAACTATACGGTCACGTGACAGGTGAATGTTGCACTTTGTATGATTATGTATGTAACCGCATCATTTCTGAATCGGATGAGATGAGAGAATACGTCCGCGATCGCTATACTAGTTGCCAACCATAATTCTAAATAATATTATAAATAATTTATTAGGTATATATGTTATAAAGGTTTAATTAATTTGCATCTTTATAATGCAGTCTCGGGAGCAGAGCAAGAGTTTCGCACACTCTCTCACTCTAATTAACTTTCCTAATGAAAAACTCAATATTTCTCCATTAAGTTAGATTAGTGCCAGCAGCAGCCGCCATAGCATCCCCGTGGATTATGGAAATTGATAGACGAATCGTCTGGCGCCAGTTTAATAAATTATATGTCAAGCAACTTCACAAATGGATATGCTAAGTAGCATCGAGTAAATTATTGATTAGCAGCCCTAACTGCCAGATAACCCTTTCACTGCGTCCATATTCCTTTTGACGCATTTACATATCATACATAGTAATTTTTGAGGGCTCGCATGCCGAATATATGCATTGCAATTAGCGACACAATTATAAATAGAAATATTTGCAAAGTGTTATCATCTTAAAACGTTTCATGGCTTTGTGAAATTATCAGAATATCGGGAATAAGCTGATTTGCGAAACAAGCTTAGCTTTAAGCCACGAAAGTAATCTTAATATTGTAATCCGATTTTCTTGTGCTATATAAATTTTGTTATATCATAAAATATGGAACAAATCATGAATAGACTGCTTACGCACTTAATGTTCAGTGCTTCTATGTACATAACTTAATTATTTAATGATATTATTAATTTTATTAAAATATTTAATATATGCTGAGAATTCCTTAATCGAAATAAAACTGAGGACGAGCGATATTTTTTGATCAAATAAAATACACTACACTCCAGACTATCCGCGCTAATGGCGAGGAGCCGTATGAATAATAGAAAAACATAGATAATCTAAATTATTCATTTTAAAATACAACTAAATATACGTTTCTAAAGGATATTTGTAAGAATCTTTTAACAATTTTGGAGATATTCTATACTTTTGTTTGCATCCCCAATTCTCTCTCGGTTGATATTAAATGAAATATCTGCATCATTTCTACCTTGAACTCTCACTTCCAATATATTATTCATCGACATTTTCAAAGCCTTATATTTTTTTGTATTTATCATGCTATTCTTATATGTACTTATTTCGCATTCGTAAGAAAAAAAAATACAATTTTGTATGTTATCAGTTGAATACAATAACTTTGAATGTTTTCCTGAATTACGTGAATTAATTTTTAAGTAGATGAAAAAGTATTTTTAGAACATTTACATTACTTGGAAAATCTATTTTGCAATACACAAACTAGTAAAGATGATTTCTAGGTTTGAAATTCATTTTCCGTGACAAGTAACTATGAAAATGAAAAGGTTTGAGCACAAGTAACTATGAAAATCTAATTAATTTAATCAGTGACACTAGTTCGAATCAAAAACACAAAGATCTGACATCTGAGTATCCTGATGTGTCAAAACAAGTAGTAAAATGTTGTCGTATTTTTTCAATAAAATTCAAATTCATTTTTATATACACTTATTGATTCATTTTTACAAAAAATAATTACCATTACATTATACAACCTTCTGTTCTTCTTCTTCTATAAAATACCTTTTATAAAAAAATCTGCTGACTTGGAATTAAAAAATAATCAAAAATGGCCGATTTCACTTTAATTTCTGTTTGGAATGATTTATTTTTAAAAAAGTGTTCCATAGAACGAAACAAATGGTAGTCTGAAGCGGCTAAGTCTGGCGAGTAAGTAGGATGCAGTAAAGCCGTCAAAAACCCAAGTCATCCATGTTTTTCAGAGACAAATCTGCGACATGGGGACGTGCATTATCGTGTAGGAGGAAGATTTTCTCCTAAAATTCCTTCTTTTCGAATCTTTCCCATTTTTTAGACACTTCTGAGTGATGGACCACTTTGTGCCGGTTATATTTTTCAGTTCTTTGATGGTTATAGTTAGGTTTTTTAAAATTTCAGATTTTATAACGGCTTTATTTGCGGTACAGAGTCGTCCACTTCGAGGCTCATCTTTTAGGTCAAAATTTTCGGATTTGAATTTTCTGTACCAACGTTGACATTTTCTGACATCTAATACGTCTCCATAAATGTCGCAAATATTTATTGTAGCGATAGTTGCGGTTTTCTTGGAGTGAAACTGAAAGAGTATGCAGTGTTGCAAATGGTCTTCTGAAGGAACAAATTAGACCATTGCGACTGGGTCGAGTAAATATTTTTTTTTGTATTAAACACAGGCGGAGACGTGTCTCGACAAGCACACATTAAAGTAACACGTCTTGACTTGTCAAAGGACTGAAGACAACTGTTTCTAAAACTACCCTTTGAAAATACGACAATACTTTTTACTACACCTAATATTTTGCGAGTCAGGATTTTCTTGTTATGGTGCAACGAGGTCAAACTGTTGGACCAGGCTAGAAGCCATGTCAGATATAAGAATTAAACCCACTAATATTGTGCCTGATACAGTATTGATTCAATGACTTCTTAGCCATATAAAAGATATTTGTGACTTATTCTATATACCCACCTTTTCAACCCATCCATCTTGGCAGCTCGAAAACCAATCTGTCGTCCGAAGCATTTCAAGTAATTATTGAATAAGTTAATAGTTTATTATTAAGTTTGTAATTTTATATTACGTTTATGAGTTGTTCGATATCAATTTGCAAAAATTGAATTTCATTGCTTCATTGTTCATTGCTTTTTCTACTTCCTTATCTCTATAAAAAATCATGTTTTGATGAATTCTCCATCAATATCTTGACATAAAATACTAAAAAAATGATTATTCTGATATATCATGATATGATTCATAATTTAGTGGACATTTTGGATTTTTTAACGTAAATGACGCGCGAACTCGGCGATGTCTCGCTGCAGACGAGCACACGCTGTCGATTGCGTTCTCGCAGCATCACTCGCATTTGGCACATCGTATCGAGCGAGAAAAAACTAGCAACAGTAGCGAATATTGTTGTTTTATTCTTTTTCGTAATCACAAACAACAAAGTTCAATTATTATTTATAATATTAATTCTTTAGATATTTTTCGACAGCTACAAAAAGTTTGTGATTTATATTAAAACAGTTATTCGAGTAAAATCAAAAACTTGGGGTCATCATATCGGCACGGCTAGGTTAAGAAAAGTCAATTGTTGATACTCTCATATTTCAATCTATTTTTTTGCCATTATTAAAACTTAGGACACTGTGGGCAATATTAGCCGAAAATACACCTTAACTACTATTCGATAGTCTGTTAAAAATGCTAAACGAAAGTCTCGTGGCTGGCAAACAATGATGATGATATAAAATAAATACATTAATTAAATCACTGTTTAAGAAACGCCAATTTTCCGCAGTTTTAGAAGCGTCGACCACCAGTTCGAATCGTAGTTATCTGATGAACCCTTCCGCTCGGCATCTCTCCACATCCTCGATTCCTCAGCATCAACGCAGACCGTTAAAACGTTCATTATTAGCGCAGATGCTGGTCTTTCATGCACAGGATGAATCTGAATACATTTTTATTAATAAATATTTTTTGCTAAAAAATAAAAAATAGATTTGACCCCCGAGTTCAGAGCCAATATTTATAAGATCGTAAGGTCAGCGTTCATCGGTGGCGGAGGGTCGTATCAAAACGGAGCCCAAGGGGCCACTTAAGAGCCGGTGCACATCATAATTTATCTGTCTGCAGCAGCAGACTCTCGTTGGTTATCGCATCTTCGGACAGTTCTCCGGAGATTAAGACGGCGATTACTAAAAACCGCCTCGAATCGGTGAGATCGCACCGTAATACCGAAAATATTATTTAAAACTGTGTAAATTATACGGCGACTAGACGTACAGAAGACCTGATTCGTTATTCCACTTTGTTGTGATTACTTTGAGAGAAAACTACCCTCTGAAGCCTTTGTCTGATATGAAAAGAGATTGCACAAAACGGGTGGATTGGTCTTAAGCCCTCTCACGGCAAATGTTTTAGACGTTCTCATGATATTTAGAGGCTGTATTGTGTAGTCCTTACCCGCTTCAGACACACGCCAAGATTCCACTACATCAATTTTTATTAAATATTATATTTAATATCACATAAAAATAATCAATTAGAACATGATATACAAGTGTTAATTGCAGAATAGCTCTTAGGATGCTTAAGTCCATATAATATTAAATACCAATTAGTCGGGAGGCACTATCGCATCATCCTGTATGTCTTCGTGTAGCCTTAACACTAAGTAATGCCTAAGTAAGCGAGCTGAGGATGCTCGCAAACCTACGTTTGCGTCTCGAGCATATATACTCGTATCTGTTAACGACTGTAAGTTATTCGCGGCTTAATGAAATGCAAATTAAGGCCAAGTAACAAAAGTTTAAGGGGACCGGTGGGGGTCCCTGTGGGGTCCAAAGGGGTCCAACGCCGTATATACCAAGAGCGATGCTGCAACTGCAGGTGAGGGCATTTGTTTCCATTAATAATGATTCTACGTCCATTTCTTATAAAACAATAGCATCATTTCATATATAATTTATTTAGAAAAAATGGGACGATAAAATAATTACTTAATATTAATTAAATAAATTTTTCGTTTTGTTTGTTATATAAATAAAACAATTGAGCACCGCTGAAGTTGTGAGATGTGATCTGAAGACTTTACCTGCTAATGCGATTGCGGATGCAATTAAGCATCACTGAATAAACGTTTTAAATAGAGCTTTATAGCACGGCGCTTTGATAAGCTCAGCAAAGCTTTTGGTTTAAGAATAATTATTCAAAATAAAAAGGCTTATTTATTTTAATCCGATTAATGATTAATCCGCAGCGTGCATTTTTTTTTTCAAATACTTGTCATTAAAATATATAATTTAATCAATTGTTCCGCTCGATTGGATGCTGTGAAAGGTTTCTGCATTCCTCGGTGAAAAAATATCTTTCACCTGTCCAAAGCATATTCGTCTCTGCATAAATTATCATATTTTCCGTTCATATTCTTCGGGAACTTTGTTTCAGAACCCCCTTAGGGGGGCACGGTAAGTTTAAAAGCGGAAAAAGAAATTGTTGAGATTCCCTTTATTGCGCCGCGTTTAATTCTCCGTGGCTCTTTAAGAATGCATCGCATAAATTTTTATCAAAGAAAGATTTAAATAAGTTTCAGCTGAAAACATTATTTTCGCCAAAGTGATAAAAACGACCAGATGTCCTCTCCAAACGGAGAGCTAAATTAAATTTCCGCGAATGCATCCAATTATGTATTTAATTCGTTTCATAAAATATCTTAAATATTCATCATCCTTGGTGTGGGTGAATTTTAAACGTTATTATTATTTTATGGCAAATAAAAATCTGCAATGAAAAATATATGCATATAGCTGCATTTAATTTAGCTTTCATATTTACTTAAATTTGACTTTTATTCAAATATTATAATCAATTTTGTAGCATTACAATGGATAATGATCTCTTTTTGTCCTATTCATATTCTCAGACAGTAAAGATTCTGTACATAATTCCGTTCATCCAATTGCATGAACTTTAAGTCAGAGGAGGATGAGATAAACTATCTGCATCAACATGCCACAAAAGCTATGAGTAACGTTGCCTTCTTCTTATTCTTAGTGAAAATTTAAAATAGTGCAGTTCGATTTACCAGTTATTTTTTTAAAGCTAACGTAACAATGTAACTAGAAAGTATATTCGGATTTTTTTTTGCTTTATGAGTTTAATAAGCTCAATAGTTCAAAGGCAATAATGCAATGGAAAATGCATAGAATATTGTTGTAGTATATAAGGTACAAATAATAAAGTCTGAGCCGGAAAATACTCTTCCTAGAAGATCTGTATAGATTGTTAAAGAGGTCGTGCGATTTCTGGTAAACATAATCTCATCCTTAATGTTAAAGAACTCACATAGAAGCCTGGATTAAGTCTTTCAACGATTCATCGGCACCAGCGTATCATCAGAAAATTTAACAAATTAGGCAAATGAAGAACTTTCACGAACTTTCCGAGTCTAATAGCGCACAGAGTGAATCTGTGTATTTTTTTAAGAGAGCTTCCAAAGGCTAGTGAAGTGCATAATTTAAACCATCTAACATTAGGAATTTCCTCATTTATAACTTCGAACCTCATTGATGTTTGCGTCAAAAAAAGCATTTCTGAAAATTACACTATGACAAGTATAGATATAATAAAACAACATATATTACCAACTCTATATAATAAAAAAAATTGATTATCACTACAAACACATTCTAAATGATGCATTATTTCTCAACACTCCCCTAAAAATGGAAGAAGATATTAAATATGTAATTAAAACTCATAATAAAATATTTAGAATGCAGTAGGACATTCCACTCCAACTTTTGTCCAGAGTAAAAACAAAAATAATGACTCTGACAAAGACCTTAAAAGCACTGGCAAGATCTTCAGTGGACAAATTCTAAACCAAGTCATCAAGGTAGTAAAAATGGTCTTAAATGAACAAAAAACCCCTCCATACGGTATTACCCCCAAAACTTGACAGCTACCGAATAAGCAGACCATTAGTTTTGAAAGGCTACTAAAAAATTAAAACAATTGCACCGATATCAAATAAAATAAGAGCTTTTTGGCTTGCTGAATATCTTAAAACGTCCTTTAAACTAAATGATGGGAATTCAAACAGTAGATGAGGCAGAAATATCAAAATTTCTTGACGCACCTACTAGATAAGCCCCCAAATAAGTCATTTTAAATTAAATAAAATATAAATGATAATAAAAAAATGTTTTAATCCACAAATGGCTTCAGACAATAACTTAATTAATGAAAAACTTCTAATGGAAGCTCTAGTAAAGTAAAATCACTGCATTATACACCAAGAGGCACTGTGTTGTAAAATCTATAAATAAAATTAGTCTACAGAATAATTTCAGTTAGTTTAGTAGATTTTGGTAATTTATAAATTCTGTTTATATTTTCTTAGAACCGGAAAATGAACCACTTGATGTAAGAACTTTATAATTGATCAATTGGCTATTTGATTTGACTTTTTTAGATAATGTTACTAGCCATCTCCATAATGATCTATATTCAAAACTACAATACAAGGCACGAATAATTCATTATCTAACATAATAAATAGCATTAATTGATTATTTTTAAATAAAAATAATTAAAACAGTTAGAAAATCATGATTTTAGTAAATTTTCACACTTGATAGGGCAGAATAAATTTTATATGTATGACAGCAATTGGATTATATATCTAAAAAATATGAAATTATTGCATAAGTGTCATTTGAAAGTCGTTTTCATGATTTGACTAATTAGAAAATAAAAAGCCTGTATTTGAAAACTCATTTTCACTTAGTAAACCAAACTTAATTGTGATGCTTTTCTGGATTTTTAGATCTAAATGCTTCTGGTATGATTAATTTCAGGCGTTAATTACCCTGTGACCTATCCCTGTTTTACAACCTATTTTGAAAGTAACGTTGAGAAGATAGAAAAAATTGAGGGAAAAAAATCGAGCATGGTATGAAAAGTTGACAATCAATTCACTAGAATATAAGTAACTGGGATCAATATGATTTCTAATATTATTGAGTCCTACAGACTAATAAGCCTATGAAAAACTGTTTCTAAGAAAAATGAGACCATTATTAATAAAAATAAAATCATTCACGAGCATTAATTATTTTATTCTCGAGCATCCAAATTTATTATTCCATATTTATAAAAAGTCAAGAGCCAGTAGATTGTCTACGTCTGAAAATGGAGAAGGTACTTGAAGAAAAAGAGTATATCTTAGATACTGAAAGTTACATTTACTAAAAAAATATAAAAGCAGCTGACTAAAATTCCTCAGTATATTTTTATTAATTACCGTAATAATATGGCAATTTAGATTTAGTTTAATTATTACTTTTTAATATTTAATACGCTGCGTACTTAATATGTATAAATGTAAATAGGAATGTTTACTGTAATAAGCCTTTGAATATGATTATCGCTTCAAAGAAACAAACCCCCTTTATAGCACTAGTGGAGATTGTTAACACAAAGGCGTAGAGTGAAAATAAAAAAAAATGTTAAGGATAACTAATTAATCCCGTGAGACCATTCAAGCCCAAATTTAAAAATATTTAATACAACCCAACGTATTTAACAAGAATTTCTTACCGCGCATAAATTGTTCGTATGGTAAATTAGCGTGTGCATATTATTATATATGCAAATTTTATTTTGGTATTTTGTTTTAATTATAAAGTACGCCACTGTAGTTAAAATATATAGAATGTGCTTAGCCAGGTGCTTTTACAGCCTTTGTCGTGTTTATAAGTAATTCAACATAAAAATATGATTTCCCCGATGCACCACAAAAATGGCTGAAAATGCGATTCAATACAATCCCTTTTAGACATTTATGATCGCCGGCTTTATTTTCGTTTAAATCAGCTTCTCGTGCAATAAAAAACGTTAATATTTTGCTTAAAAAACGATATTTGCGACATAATTCCGGCCAGGTATAATAAATTACTGTAAAAAGTGGTCCAGAACCCGAAGCCACGTTATGATTCTTATCACATTATTGGTTTCCAATAAACTATGGGTCATGTTTGAACTAAGGATACAATATAAAAGCGGATGATTTATCATAATAGAGCATCCGAAGATACACAAGCAGATATGTAACAATGGGTCGTTTTTGTGATCGGAATTTTAATACGATAATATTTTGAGGGCTCAGACCTTCGACCCCTATATTTTCACGTTTCGGTAACAAAAAAACATATTAACGTTTTTTTCTCTTTAAAATATTAATACATGACATTACTCGAACAAATACATTATTTTGATTTTATCTAACGATTCGATCTATTTGTAAGAATTTGTCCACAAATCAATCATCATTGATCACTCGCATTTATCTTAAAATGGTTCGTAACACTACTTATGGGACAGATGAATAAATAATATATTATTTTATTTTCGTTATCTCATTTATGTCGTGCCGTCTCTTAAGCTTAACTATTGTTTCCTATAATAAAATAAATGTCAGAGTTTTAAGCCTCTCTCCGTACCTTGCTGTATGTCGGCCAGAGTATTTCAAACTCTGTAGTGACAATATTAGTATCGTTATTACTTAGAAAACTATGACATTTGGTCCGCGGCACTTGTACAGCTTTATTGTGTTACCCGAGAAGACTTCCCTGGAGGGACATCACGACAAACCAGCAAAGCTCTAAACGTCACTGACGGCCCTTGGGAAATATCTTCAGGAAACGATGGCACATTCTTTTTGTATTCTTGTACCTTTACCACGTGGAGGCAGTAAAACGTGTGTTTTAAATTATTTCACGATAAACTTATCCAAAATAAAATTAAAAAAATCAATTAACATTATTATATCATCCCGTTTCATAAGTTTTATATGTGTTATAGTTTCGCAAGTTTTCTATGTCTCTGGATAATTTGTAGCAACCAACTTCACAGACGATACGTACAAAGGAAATGGGTCACCGCTGCAATTATTTCAACGTTAGGAAACTAAAATAGTTTACATCGGTGGTGGAAAGCTCTAAAGCTCCACGGTTATCTCCAGGTAGCAACAAAATCACAATGATATTTCGGATGTGTTGAAATTATTTAAAAAATAAAATTATTGCAGTTTTTCCGTATAAGCACTGAAAAAAAAAAGTAAAATGATAAAATATGTGCCATCCACCGTGCTATATTGTGATTAACGAAGCTTTTAGCAGTGAACTCGAGTTTTTCAAGTAGAGCGTCGACTTTGAGGATAAAAAAGCTCTAGACAGACTCATTAATGAGAATCTCGTTATATTGATTTTTTATATGCTGCGATGACACTTTTATTTATATTCAAACAATTTTACTCATTCATCCATCATTTTTTCATGAAAAGCTTTGTAATTATAATGAAATAATTACATATCTATACATATTTTTTTTTGTCATTTATCTATTTATTCTGAAGGTACAGAAATCTCTGCCCGTATACAAAATGCGAATCGGTGCTATTTTGCTCTGTCTAAATTACTGGGCAATAGGTTGCTCTCGAGGTGAAATAAATTAAGAATTTATAAAACTATCATTCGCCCAGTGGTAACCTATGCGTGTGAGTCATGGTCTCTGGCAAGCCAGGACATGCATCTGTCTTGATCGGTTCGAGAGTCTTAAGACGGATCTTCGGACCGCGTCCGAACGAGGCTAGTCCTGGATATAGAGATATGCGTTCCAATACCGAGGTCATGGCCATGTATGGGGATATACCATTGTCCTCATACATTCGCACGCAACGCCTACGTTGGGCAGGGCATGTAGCCCGAATGGGCAGTGATAGGCTGCTCCATACTATCATAAACTCTAGGCCTGGGGGAACCCGCCCGTTGGGAGGCCGAGACTACGATGGAAAGGGACAGGGTTGAGAGGCGGACGCGTCTATGTTGGGGGCGGGCGATGGATGGAGGAGGCCCAGGACCGGCAGAGATGGCGTAATGTCCTTCAGGTGGCAGGGACTCGTTTCGGGTCGGGGGCCACATAATTATTATTATTATTATTATTATCCTAGTCTTTATTTTTACTAATATCTAGGTTAACTTTTAACAAATATATTTTTATATGTTAATATAATACATTAATATATGTGTCCATTGATTAATATATTGATTAAATTTATATTTATCAATATCGTGTTACCGCGCGGTGTAGATTAAAGCGCTGTTTGCTCGTCAGTGTTACCAGTGTCGAGTATTGGATGGACGCAAGGCAGCAGCGGGGTAGGGGGGGTCTCGTTGCTAAGAGCTGTGTTGCGCTGCGACTCGGAGCAGTCCCACGTCATCTATACTGAGTGACCTTTGAAATAAACGTTTTTTAATTTTTAATATTCCGTAACACCCTCAAATATGTTAACCACGAGGAGCCACTGATTATAACAGATATAATTTTAACAATTAAAGCATCGTCAAATATTCCAAAAATATTAAATGATATAAATCTAAATTTAAGATTTAAGAAAATTTAAGAGTCCCGCATGATTAGATACAATTTTTTAAAAAAATGTGTAGAATTAGTTTCTGCATCAAAGACAGCCCTAATCTAGAGGCCTGGCCTCATCCCCCACCCTTCTCCATTTATCCGGTCTGCCGCCAGCTCGCTTCATCTTCCTGTAAGTTTCAATGATGCAGTGTTTCTTTGTACACAGTCCAACCACCTCAATCTTGATCTACCTTTTCTATCTATCCGATCTATCCGATATGCCGCTACGTTGCTCCATCCTCTGTTAAGTTTCAATGATGCAGTGTCCCCTTAACAACTTCAGCCTTGGCCTTTCTTTCATCCGGGGAAAGAAAGACTTGTTAACCATACGCCTTTTCGGCGACTGACTGACCCGCATCCTTGACACGTGACTGGTCCATTGGAGTCTAGCCACTCTGAGGACATCTCTGACCTTTATATCCTTGTATAGTTGGTACAGCTCCTCGTTGCTTCTGATATACCATTTCCCGTCATCAAATACAGCTCCAAATAATCGTCTCAGAATCCCCCTCATGATGTCCATTTTTCGTTTAACCAGAAGTAATCACTGGAGAAAATGTTGTACCATGAAAGTAAATATGAAGGACAGTTCATATTTTGCCGTGGTGTTCGCTGAGAGGGATTTGATCGAAAGATGTTTTTAACAAAGTCGATCAAAATCTAATATTATATAATAGATAATATCTATTATGATTAATAAATCAATAGCAGTTTGCAGCAAAGCAGCTATATGTTTTACATTAAGCACAATAAATTAAGGTTTAAGGCTAGTCGATAAATTGGAATATTTTTATAGAAAATGATCCTATAATAGTCAGTTTAAAGGTTATTTGAAAATTATAAAATTGCTCGACCCCTTTCATGAAATATACAAAGATTTTCACTCTGAAAGCAGTCAACCGCTTATTACGCAAATTTAAAAGGTTAAATCCAAAAATACTAAGGGTTTCTCAATAATAAAAATGTATAACTGATAGACAACTTGAAAAACATTCGAATAAAAAGGATTGCAGTGATAGTGATGATGAATGACTTATATCATCTAAGTATTTTAATATAATAACAATATTTTTTTAAAACTCGAACAAAATATTTTATATTAACGCAAAGAAACAATTCGAATTATATAGGATTTTTAATCACTAAACTTTATATCAAAAAGCTTAAATTATTCTGTGGTTCTGACAGTATCTAGGACATCATTTAATTATTTAAAATTGAAAATTTAGTTTATCGCGACCATAATTATTTTCAATGATCTCTATACGCCTTTCGCGAATATTTGGTGTTCTCAAAATATGTTGACTGATTTTCTTTGATGTACACTTATACATATACATATAATTGGTAGATGTCGTTTTATAAAAAATGTAAAGCGATCCACACACGTTACACTTCGACTACATTGCCAAGTGACGCGTTCATTTGATTGACAGTCGCCAGATATCCTATTTTGATATTACCATTTCAATATTTTTTTCGGAAAATTCCCTAATAAATGTGTACACATTCAGGTGGCAGGACAGCCTTTTCGGGTGGCGTGGAAATGGCGTGTGTATTTTTTTTCAGCCGACACAATGTACGGGGAAAATGTACACGTCAAGGAAATTGAAAACATAAATCTGAATTTATTACCAAAACCTGCGCAACACTTTTATGTAAAACCGACCCACTTCTTACCACGCCGACGGACACGAAACTTTTCTTGGCGGTTTGCAATTTTGGCCTGGCGGTGGTGGGCGACCCCTCTTTGACACAGTTATGGTATCGAAATTTAAAGCCTCGACTATTAAATATTATATGATTTTTTTATAGAGAATATAAAAAATAACATCCTATATTATATTAATATTAGACCGGCTTATATGTCAGTTATTTATGCAAAAAAATACGAGTCGAGATGAAAAAACCTCATAACAGATGAAATAAATTTTTATATAAATATTTTTAATAGGAAATATGGTAATTAAAAGCTTTCATCAAGACATCAACTGCCAGCATCACCAGCGAAAACTAATTAGGAAAGTGCTCCGGAAAAATTCTTGAACCCTTTTCATTGTGAAACCTTTCACGCCTGAATGGTCATTTTCTTCCCTTTTCACCTGTCCACCATTTTTTGTTTCAAACCCCGGTTTTGTTACTCATACATAATAAAAGTTCAGCTATTTTTATAAAAAAAGTTTTCTATTTTGTCAGAAATAAACTAAACCGATGCATTAAATACGCAAATAATTAAATATATTTTTTTAAGTAATTTTAATAATTATACAGTTATTGTAAAATAGTTAAAAAATCTTTAACATGTCTCCCAGAGAGTCTCATTAATTATGCAATATTTATAAATCTTAACAATGAATATGTCCTCGGAATATTATCAAGAATATATGAAACGTTTCACAAAGAAAGGGTAGAAAATATATTTTTTCCATAATATAAAAGGTCAAGTCATATTAAATTTAATCATGGTCCTTTTTGGATAGAACCTATTTATTAATGTATGTGGTTAGCCCAAAAAACGTATTTTTAAATGATGTTTAAGGTCAATTGAGATCAATTTTATTAAAATATATTTTTAATCTTTTTGTAATATTTTATAAACGTAGCTTAAAAACTTTTTGATTTCGAATTAAAATACGTATAACTCTCTAATGAGTGTTTCAGCAACACGCAACGATATTAACCCAAAGGAAAAATATCTGGCTAATACGAAGGATATTAAAGAACCTTCAAACCAAAATTCACCTCTTAATTTTTTTAGTTATTCAATACCCATAGGGTTTATTTTACCAATCCATTTTAATGTCTCTAAAGAAAGCTTTTGTTTCAATTTGTAGATGCTTTTCCAGGAATCTAATCCATTGGAGTATTGAGCATATTATTGTTGAATTTTTAGAACCGTATTGATATAAGATATATTTTTACAGTGGCTAATGTCCTGTGCTTTAACTTTTTTTAGCTTTTTTATATTAATATTATAACTTCGCAAGTTAACGTAACTACGGATATTTTTTTAAATGAACAAATCCACTTTACATTTTGTTTAAAAAATTGATTATTCTAAGAATAAAAATAGTTAATCATAATACTCTTCATTATTTGGTCGATGTTTTGGATTTTTTAACTAATTAATATGACGCGTAAATGATACGCGCACTCGGCGATGTCTCGCTGTAGAGTGAGTGCACGCTGTCGACTGAATTCTCGCTACACTTGTCACTAGTATCTTTCACTCGCATTTGGCACATGACACGGATGACAAGAAAAAACATCACGATCGTGGCAATAAAAGCGAATATATTTATTATTTTTGCAATTGCGGACAATAAAAAACAATGATTATTTATGATATTTATTCTCTAGACTTTTTTAGAAGTATACAAAGTTTATGATATGTAAGATTAATATTAAAAGATTTATTCGATAAAAATCTAAAACTTGGGGTCCCCAATGTACCCTACATCGGCATGGCTAGGTTAATAGAGCTAAGCCCACGATTGAAAAAGTAGCATATTTTATCTGACGTACTTCGGGATTTTCAGTCTTAAACAATTTATTTTTAACGATTAAATTATTTTTTTTATCTTGAAAAATGAAGCTGATAATTAGTAATGTAGGGGCAAAAATTTATGAAGAATAATATATAGATTTTGCTTTATTTTCTATATTTGGTTGCTTCATCTGATAATCACCTTTTTAGATCTAAGGAGAACAATCTCTAAATACGACCAAAAATTTAAATTGATCTAAAAGTTGCAGAAACAAGTCCTATCATATCGTTATGAATGTCATACTTTCTAGTATCTTAATAAAAAATAAATAATATCATCACTTTATATAAAATTTGGGACTTAATACTTTCAACAATACGTTTTCGCATTCAACATTATCAATCGTGATTCATCGGCCGCTTTTATAAAAAAATATATTCTCCATTCACAAAATGATCCGATTAACATTTACATTTTCCATTGTGACATCAACTCTCCCCCTAATTCCATGGGAAATATGAAAGATGCACATTATTTCTTTTCGACGTTGTATCGATTTAACTTAGTGCCGAAACAGCAAAACGGCACATGTGCGTTACATACGTCCTGCATAATCGATCGTATCCCTTTAACCCGGAATATTTCACTACACATTTGACCTCTTAAATATTTAATTCCCGTATATATACTATGCATTATTAATTCGGAGCCGAATCTCAATATAATCCCGGCACATACGATCCACATTTCACCGTTTAAATTCGCATTTTTAACCCCATTACAAACATTCGCTCGCAATCCTATGCCACTTAACCCATTGCAAATGGGCCCTACCTGACTACAGGGGCGATAATAACCTTTATGTGTACAACCAGAGAGTGATATACAGTTGTCTGAGAAACGTGTTACCATATACGTTTATACGGCAAAACGATTTAAATCATATTTTCATTATTCTAATAATATCATTTTCATTCTCTGATTAATTATTCAAATTATTTTGAATAATTGGATGGTTATTTATTGCGAATTATTAATTTCAACCCTCCTATTCCGCTAATATTAGCTTTTCACTAAAATGCTATTTTTCCAATGACATTCACTGTGTAGAGCTTAGAAGTGTAGGCATAAAAAAATAGTTACGTTCGCATTCATTTGATATTTCATTAGACAAATTGTCTGAAAATTTCTATCAACCTTGTTTTTAATGTTTCCAGTGGAATTAAAAATATGGCATTTTGGGTATGTCTATATGTTTTTTAATTTTTCTTGACTAATTTCTCATTGAATTATCAAGGAAGAGTATTTTAAACTTTTATTTAGAAAATACCTGTAATCATTTTAAATAGATTACAGGTTTGTATTAAAAACAAAACGATATTATACTATTTTTTATTGCAACAATGAGTTTATTTAATCAAAAACTGTAGAATATTTTCTGTTGTTTTCTATGATCCTCATCAAGAGAAAATGCTGTTTTTTACAAACACCTGTTTAGAATAATCCTGCTTGTTTTTTTTTAATAAAATACGACTATGAGTGATTTTGAATTTATTTTGAAAAGTAACATTAGATGAATATGGTGGATGTGGTAGAACTACTGAATCTAGCTCTTTTATTTTGACTAAATTCTTGTTCTGGAGCATTTATCATTGATTCGTAAAACTGGTCGGTTTTTAAACAGTAACTCTTTTAACCTTACTAATTGGGCAGAATAATTGTCTACTGTAAAAGTCTGGCCAGATTTTAATCATTTATAGTGAGTTATTTCTAAAATATCCGAATTCAAATAAAAGGAAAATTTTTTCAGTCAATTATGGTCCATCGGTAGATACAGGTGCCTGATTCGATGAAAAGCATTATTTTTTTCTTCTCAGATTGATGTAAAGACCCACTTCTTATCTCCAGCAACAATCCGTCAAAGAAACAAAATGGTTTTTTTATCTGGACAGTAAATATAAACAGATGTTTATAGGTTGTTCTATGTTCGAAAATTCGCGTTGCACCTACTTTTTTTTTCTATATATACTACATCATTTTAAAAGTTATCCTTTACTGTTTTCAAGAAAAAAAGAGTTCTTGTGATAATTCCTTGATTGTTTTACGCGGAAAATGTCAACATTGATTTTAAGAGTTCTCCCCGATTTTGTTTTGTCCTTTCCTCCACTTCCCCCACTTCTAAGTTTTTGAAGCACAGCATATTCACTTCAATAGCACTGTTCGTGATTCAATATTTAATGTGCGTGATTCAATATTTATTCTTTTTTAAAAGAGATTATCCTAAGAATAAAAATAGTTAAATATAATACGCTGCATAATTTGATCGATATTTTGTATTTTTTAACTAATCAATATGAGGCGTAAATGACACGCGCACTCGGCGATGTCTCGCCGTAAACTAAGCTCTCGCTGCACATGACAATCGCACGTTTCACTCGAACTCAGCAAATTATACTTTATATTATACTTTATATTATATTATACTTGCGTCCGTGGCAACAGAAGCGAATATTGTTGTTTTCATATTTTTCACAATTACAGGCAATAAAGTACTAAGATTATTTATAATATGTATTCTTTAGATTTTTTTAGAAAAATTCAAAACGTTCGCGAGATGTAGTATTTATTTATATTCTAAGAATTATTCGAGAACTTGGGGTTTCCAATAGTACGGCTCTTCATCGGCACGGCTAATAATTAATAAATCAAAGACCATGATAGAAGAGCTTTACAAAAAGTCAATTTATTTTATTAACAAAAAAAAATTAAAAACCCATTCCCCCAAAATAGGGATAAAAAAATGTTTGAGACGATAAATAAAAATAAGTAAATTTTTTTACTTAAAGATTAAGATGTGTTTTTAAAAATTAGAACTATTATTATCTAACAACAATTAAAAAAATATGAATGTGGAGCTAATACTATTTGTCATATTCTTTATGATTTTAATATAATAATTTGGTTAGTTATTAAGCTAAAAAATATTTTGCATAAATATAAGATATTAGGCATTTTTACTCTGCACTGCTATTATAAATTATTCAATGAGCATTTAAACTGCAAAATTTGTACATAGTTTATATGGAGGTAGTAATATTTTTTGACATTTTCATCAAGTAGCAGCAAGATTTATATCCCATGGGGGTTGTTTTGATCCTTGCCGTTTCTAAAGGTACCTTCGTTTGCAATAACACCCGATGAATAATAGCAGAGTCCATCCCCTCAAAACTAAAGGGCTTCGGATTAGGGATGAACACGAGCCCTAATACGACTCGGTGTATTTTAAATCCGATATTAACCACGAAACAAAACGGGGCAAACTCTACATACAGGAAATAAATAGCACAAACTTAGCTCATAAGCCGACTACGAGCAAACTTTCGAGAGGAAATGACAAGAGTGACGACTAGTGCAATATTGGAAATGGAAACCTTTTTATGGCACAACTAACTATTCTGTGCCAAAGAGACACAATAACACTTCAGCATCGTGCAACGGTGGACATTTACATATGACCTGAAGCGTGTTAAATAATATTTACTATATGAATAGATATAAAACTAAGTATTTTATTAAAAATAAAATCAATAGCTTATCTTATTTACGTACATATGAGTATAGCGTAACTATCAGTTTTGACTCATATCATATTAATAGGTGAGTAAGATGTTGTTTTTTTATTATTTAAATATATTATTATTACTTAATTATTAATAAAAAAATATATTTGTTACCGTAAGTATTCTATTGCTGTACGTGTTGCTCTCTAATTCAGTATACATCGGAGGTATGTGTGTATCGGTAAACATTTACTCGCATCGAGCGTGTAGCGGGGCACTAAGTATTCAGGGGTGTCACGGGCATGCGGTGCGAATTCCGCGTATATTAAACCGGGCTGCGAATATATATTCGCACATTGTTGGCCAAACACAACATTAATAGTGGATATAATTTTAAACAAATTAGCTGGAACGTGTCGAGAAACGCCGTGGTGTCGAACGTGTGCGGCGGCTTCTTAGAGATTTCTCCGCATATTTGTGAACCGTGTTTGCCAATTTGCATATTTACCCTACAGACTTCTAGGTAATTTGTTGTTTATCGTCGAGAATTTTTGATTTAAAAAGAGTTGTAGGAATTGTCCCTATTAAGATAGACTTGTCTCCTCCATTATAACGATATGTATTCAGGTACTCTAATACAGATTGTGGTTTTAGATATTTTTTCTAATAAAAGAATAACACAAAAATAGTAATACATCCTCAAAAATAGAAAAATTCAAACTTATCTTAAATTCACAAACACTAAACAAAAACAACTGTTAAATGTCTTGTTTCGTCTGAAACTTGTTTCCTATGAATTCCCTCGTAAATTTTAATTATTTTAGCGTTCAATCTTACGCCTTTTCCCAAATAACCTTTGGTATTTATAGAAAATATATATATATTAGGCAAAGCGGAAAGATATGACAAAAAATTAAATAAAATATGCGCGTGAATCAACCAAAAATAGAAAAAAATCATTTAAAATGTATGATTTATTAATTTTTTACGATAAGTACAATTAAAAAAATCAAACCCTATTTTTTTTATAGGTTCCTAGTCTTCTTTTTTTTAGGGCGAGTTCCTATAACATGGTCTCTGCCTTGGCGTTATAAGTCTTGAATGTTTATAGACTAGAAGAATTCATTCTATTACAATTAAAAGCAGTGTTATGGCATGTAGGTAAGATGCATATTATTTCGATTATGTAAATTAACCGCGAATGAGCTAACTTAGTAGTCGGATAAGTGTCTGATGAAAACTATGAATTCAGGAAATTCTTTACAACACTCCATTACCTCCCCATGTTTTATGAAAATATTTATGTAGGTAGTTTGCCGCTATGGAATTAATTAACTTAATATCACCTCTCCTTCGTAGAATTAATAATTATACAGATAATATTAAATAATATTAAAATTAACCAGTGTCGTGGTTTGACACTGGAGGGAGTATTAGTTGTGAGAGACTTTATGGAGACTGACCCTTGCATCTTTAGAATCTTTATAAAATCTTTATATGGATGAATAGCGCTTTGAAGTCATATTATGCATCCATCGTAGTCATAAAAAAAATAAATAGAAAATCTCATCAAAACTCTTTTCTCTTATATTATTTCACCCATTTAATAAAAAAACATTTATATATATTTATACTAACAATAATTTATTTAAAAACAATACGTATAGTTATAATACAATAGATTTCTTTTAATAAGGGCTCCAAAAAATAGTCCCAATTAAACAACTAGCCCAAATAAGCGATATTTTGGATAAAATTATTAAAATATAAATTTCTAAACTCACAAAATTATTTTAAAATATATAGAACTACAATAAAAACAATATGTATAAAGAAAAAGAAAAAAGTGACTTAAAATAACTGGAACTCAAATAATAGACATAAAGATGTACATACTACATTTATAACTTTTAAAAAATATATTTTAAATATAAATTTTATCCAGTGTTATGGCTTGTAGGTAACATGCATATATTTTCGATATTGCAAGTTAACCCGACTGAGCTAAGTTAGTAGTCGGATAGGTGCCCGACGAAAACTATGAATTCAGGGAATTCTTTATAACTGGCCAGGAGGTATGTAAGAGGAAGACACCCATTACCTCCGCATCGTTTTTATATAAAAAAAAACTAATATTTATGTGGGTAGTTTGGCGCGTTGGAATTAATTAATTTAATGCCATCTATCCCAGTTGAATAAATATTTATAAAATGTAAATAATATTATTTCAATCCAACTGAAATAATATAAACAATTACACACACTAACCTGTGTCGGTTCGACACTTGGGGAATATTAATTGTATCTTTACAGTGTTTAATATAATATATAAATAAAAAATATGTATAAAATGTTTATCAAAAATCTTTATATGGATGAATGGCGATTTGGATTCTTTCTGTCATGCCATTCATTCATCGTAGACAATAAATAAAATAAATAAATAAATATATATCTGCAGTCTGAATTCATCAATTGTAATCTGTAAAGTGTTTTTTTTAATTTGCTATGTACGAAATCAGCGCAGAATTAATTGTTTAGATTTATCTTAAAAAAAACTATTAATAATTAATTAACAATAAAACCGTGTTGAAATACAAATCATTATTTAAATTTTAAATTTACTGTCTCAGTTTAACGCAATCGTGTCCCAGATAACCTTTAGTTTCCTTATTTGGTTTCTGTTCTGTTCCGAAAACTTGGCGTCCCAATTAAGCGGAAACTACTGCAAATATCGATGCTGAAAATCAATCTTACTGTATCTCGAAATATGATATTTCAAAAAGGAGGTAAAACCCATTTATTATTGTTAATAATACTTAATTAAAAGAAAGTGAACAATTTTTTTATAACAGTTTGTACATTTTTTTTGGACTACGAGATCAATTGATAGATTTTTGGTTATCGTTTCTGACAAGTCGTATGTTTATTATCGTACGTATAATTATTACACTAATCATTGCCTAATTTTGATTTGGCATACAGTAAATTTGTATTGTTCGAATTAAATCAAGAAATATCTAATTTTACTTGTGTTTAAGTTTTAAATCTTTATTCAAGAAATTTAATTGTTATTTAATTACTATATATAAGTATTTTTAAAAAATAAATTATTTTTTATTCATAATTATTGCTTATATTTAATAAAACAAATCCCGTTATATTACTTTTATAAATTAACCGAGAATATTATTGTATAACCCATAGAGCACATTGTTTCGGTGCTATTATATTTTCGCAACGTACCAGCGTTACTAATTGTAGTAAAACAATTTAGGTTCGTATATTTTGTCGGTATGCGAAACATGATGCGGAAAATTTTGCAAAAACTCAGACAGACATCAGTTTTCATACGAGCCCTACACCACAAAGCTGTCTGCTTTTCATGTAAATAAACAATATAATAAAACAGACATTATTCATCGTTAACCTGAAGCTTTTTAAATGTATATACTCTTGCTGATGTGAAAGTGAATACTAATTACCGGTAGCACCCCTAAAACTGCGATCTAAATAAAAAAATATAATATATTTAATAAAGTTTTGAAAAGCTCGAGATTATTAAAATGTTATATCTGATGTATTTCGAAGGTATTGTATATGAATTATGCATGTAAAGGATATGGAATATGGATTATACGATATTATTTGTTGATAGCTTAAAATCAAAAGCTCTTTTTTAGTCAGTAGCTGTATATTTATATTTTTTATTAAAAGCTCTTCTTCTTAATATATATTTTCTTAATAAAATATTGTCAAGCATCTGATATCATATCATCCGTAACAATTGTTTCTGAGGCCCTTGACATTTCGCCGCGTCTTAGATTTATGACTACGTAACTTGATTAAAAAATGAATATTGCACGGTGTAATGGAATTATCCATTATGTATAATATTCGGCGAAGTTAATGCCAAAAGTTGTAATATCAAGTTTGTGCCAGAGAACACAAGAGTGTGTTAAATTAAATTCCTGGGTATAAGTGAATGTCACGGTGGCGCTCGGTATTAGCCCGAAACTCCCGAGGGTTTGTCAGGAGAGCTAGCGTCGGGCGATATATGAACCGCGCTAAATGCTAATTTTCTGCACACTTTGCTTTATTCCTTTTTAAAAGGCGAATACAATTTCGGCCAAATGTATATTTAATTGAAATAAAAATAGACCTATTTTCATGAAATGGCAATTTTTTTTACGTAAATTCTAAGTAACGTTAAAATAAAATAACAACTTTTGTAAAAAAATAAATGGCCAGTGTTTAATTAATGGTGGTTGCCGTGATAAAAGTGCTTAAAGGTGATAATTTTATTTTTATATCCTTTTTATAAATCGAACTGTTTTTTTCTAAAAAAAACCGAAGCCTTAATTTAAAAAAGCTATTTTTATACCAATTTTGTTCAATAAAAAATTTAAATATTGGCATGACTAACTAAGCTCTGATTATAAAAATAGCCTAAATAATAAAATATAAGAAAATCATACCTGAATATATTAATAAGAATATATAGGTGTGTGTGTGTGGTCACTCACTACTTGTCACTCGTGACTCGTTATAAGCAGATAACGCCTTAGAGAAGAGACAAACGAATACCGAGACAAACCCCCTCCGCGGAGACTCAAGCCGTCTTGGTATGCGGTTTTTTGTAAAGAGTTTCCCTCCCTTGGCCATTGCTGGCATTGGAGGTACATCTTCTACCATGTTGGTATCGGATTTTACCCTCTCGACTGTGTCCAGGCAAGTAGGAGGGGGTTTGTCTCGGTATTCATTTGTTCTCTTCTCTAAGGCGTTATCTGTTTTTATTGAGTCACGAGTGACAAGTAGCGAGCGAGCACACAGACACACACCTATATAGATATACACAGGCATACATATGCACATCTGCCCAAAACGAGTCTCAAGTAGCCGGTCGCAAGTGATTATTAGCCCTGTCGCGCAATAGCAATCCTTTCATCATGGGAAAGACCTCCTTAGAGAAGGGGTCCCCTAGAAAGAAGGAAGAGGAGCAAAAGTATCGAAACTAGACCAATTAATGGTCAACAGATTAGAGTTTTCCTTCCTAGGGTATACTGTTTCTGTGGTGAGAAATCCTTTAGAGACCAGATTTATTTATGCACATAAGGATATGTGTACACATACATGTAAATAATTTTTCATGGGTGCACTATTATGTAATAAAATATCTTAGAAGGATGATAAAACTTTTGAAAAGTTATATAAAAAAAAATTTTTTTTATAGACATAAGGAATTAGAAGAGATAACTAATTGTATTGTACAATATGAAAAACAACTTTACCGATCCATCACGGCGGCTCGAAAAAAACCCAGTCGTCCATAGGGGGTCTATCAGAGACGCCAAGCATTCCAAGTCAAGATATTGAACGACATACTTTTTTTGTCTATTATTTCAATTTATTATAAATAATTTTAGATTTACGAAGAAGATAGCGGAACGGTCAAGAACCGATTGTATTTGTAATCGAATTTTTATATCATGTAATATTTTATTAATTAAATGTATGTTTTAATTAGGTCATAAATTATTGTACACTGATACCGAAAGGTATGAATATATTCGCGAAATTGACAGTCTAGACACATTATTAGGTGTTATTTTTTAAAAATATTCCGTATAATTAATTTGGTTTGCTGTCGATTGTGTTTGGATTCGGCGCCGTTGTATTTATAACGTCGAAAATGTACTAAGCCCCCGTTTAAGCCCCCGTGATTAATTATTCAATCACAAATTTACCTCGTTCCTAATTAACCAATCAAACAAAGATGGCTGAGAGCAAACTTGCCATTTACAACTTTGTTAATGCCGGTAAAACATCAACATCGATCAACCAGCATAAACAGCAACCCATGTACGGCTTACATCTAGCCAATTGTTAATCAGTTGGCTGATAGGCGCTGACAATCAAAATACCACTGAAAAACTTAATAAAAAAAATATATTGTATATGTGAATATCCTTCCGATTCGATACACCGACTGTAACGATTAAACGTCTCGAACAAATGCCATTTGGAAACAAAGTAATATTTTTTTGCCCCTTTCGTCGAGATGTGTTCTCATTTCGTGGTGGCCAAAAATACGGAGAAAAAAACTCCCGTTAAAATTTGTAATAAAATTTTTGATATTTTCGTATTTATTGAGTTCGAACGTACAATATTTGCGATAAATTTTAATTTATTGCCGGGGATTTCCATGCCGCTGTTTTGCTTTTGGTTCGACTGCAAAATGGAAATGATTCATACTGCAATAAATCAAATCGCAAATAAAATTTATTAGCACCCCTGTCGCCCTGCCACCAAACTAATACAAAAACAAAGCGTCCTTTAAAAGCGCCATCTTCCTTCCTGGTACCGGGCGGCCATATTCGCATTTAATACAAATCCCCTGAATTCAACACGTTATGTTGACAAATATGATTAATTTTATAACAAATCTACAAAGGTGCAGTCAGAAGCTGTACATTTATCAAAGTTTTACCAATTATTAAACGATTATTTCAGGAAACTTTCAACAACATCGAATTATGTTGAATGTATGCTGAAAACCCCCACTGCCTAAATCAATTGAATAAGAAATATTTACCACAAACAATATCTCTAAACATTCTTAAATCATTCGTAACTAAGACAGTAAACAATCTTAAGAAAGAAAGATGTTGCAAGATCATATTTGAGCAGATTGAGGAGAATACTAACTTTTTGAGCTGAAACAATTAAATAACCAAAAAATAAAAATTAACTGTCGTAGCATCTAGGAAACTATAATAATAAGTTGGGTGTTATTGTCTTTGCAAGATCAATTGCGTCCATTGAGATTTATCTCATTGAGACTTAGTTTTCTGGTTTTTATTAGAAAGGGTTGCTGGCTCTGCGCTCAATATCCAACCTGGAAGTTCAGCAGATGCCTTCACATATTCTCCGCATTATGTGAAATTCCGAACAGAGTACTAGAGTACACAGATGGGAGTATGAACAAGACCATAGCTTAATCCTCCAGAATTATAAAGGGCTTAATATTAGGGTAACTCTATGGAACTGTAACTGTATGATGATATCCAGCGACTCGAACTGCCAGATGGTGAAAAGCTGGTAGTATTGGCAGACGATGTTTAAGTGCTAGTCTCAAGCAAAGTGTGTCGGTCCTAGAAGAAAAAATTAGACGAAGCATTCCGGATGATATCTCACTGATTGGGCAACATCGGATTAACCCTTCCTAGCTACAAAGCCGAAGGAATATTGTTTATAAGAAAAGAAAGCTACGATTGCTGGACATGAAAATCGGTGACTTCCCGCTTTCCGATACCGTTCAGCCGATCACTGAGATACCTGGAAGTTTAGATTGAAGATAAGCTGAACTTCCGAGAGCAAACGAACATTAGCGGCCTAAAGCCAAAAAGAAGACTGCTCTGTAAACGTCGTACAGTTCATACTCTTGTACAGAGCTCCAACCTTTAAGATCAAGATATCCAGGAAGAATCTTGCAAATGCATAGTTCGCTGAGAGCTATCTCAGGGTACTCGACTGTTTCTCATTGTTGTTGCTGGCCGGTTTACCTTCAATAAATCGATAGAAACACACTTCGTCGGATATTCGGTCCAAAGAAGAATGAAGACTAGTGGCGCATAAAATATAATCACGAGCTTGACGAGCTAACGAATTGTAACGATATCGTCAGATTTATTAAGGTACAGAAGCTGGGCTGGTTTGATATACAGAAGCTACTTCTGAATAGGGCCACCAGAACCCTCACCGAATGAAGACCACTGAAAAAAGATGTGATTTGAAGACTCCCTACCGTCTTGGATATAATTTTATATCTTTTCTCTTTAAAAGATATACAAAGATGCAAGAGAAGAAAGGATTTCTAAATCAAAACATGTATAACCTAGGGGCGTCCAACTGAATTCATTGGATGAGCCAAACAAGTCTTTGACGGGAAACATTTTATTTTATAAATTAATAATAATATAACGTTTTTTATTTAAAAAATAAACAACAAACTTACAATCGAAATATTGTATTACAGTCAGCCCTCCTATAACGTTTCCTCTCAATCACTATTTTCTACAAAATGCATTGTCAACCAAAGAGCATTGACCTTTATTTTGTTGGCAATGTATTATATATTTACGAAATATGTAATTTGACCTCGAAAATATTAGCATTTTGTGGAAAGAAGCAATTTAGAGGAAACGTTATAGAAGGGCTGACTGGTCAGCCCTCCTATAACGTTTTCTCTAAATCGCTGCTTTCTATAAAATTCCTTGTCAACCAAAGAGCATCGACCTTTATTTAGCTCGGCTATGTATTATAGATTTACGAAATATCTAAATTTACCTTAAAATTATTAGAATTTTGTAGAAAACAGCGATTCAAAGGAAACGTTATAGGAGGGTTGACTTTGTAAAGATAATAAAACATTTGTTTTTTATTATTTGGATATGTTAATTCGTCAAGTTTTCATCAGTTAACCTATTTTGACTTTTCAATTTTATAATTTTTAATTTTAAAAAACACCCGATTCGCAGCCATATGTAGTGCCAAATGCAGTTATAATGCACATTATAATTTGCCCTATTTTTGGCAATTTATATTCAAGGGTCTATTTCTAATGTCTAATAAAATAAATGTATTTCATTTCCTTCGAACGTGGCTTTCGTCTTAATGTAAGTCCATGAACTACATTAGTAAATGAAGGCGCAGATTTGTCCTTTGCACCAGGGTTATGAAAATTGTGAAATTTTCCTCATACTTTTTCTCTTAATTTCCAAAATCTGGGCACCGTTTAGCCATCCTTGACAAAATTACCAGTAGTAATATATGAAATTATAATACTATGGATTGAACACGGACCCTTACTCGACTCGGTGTATTTTAAATCCGATATTAATCACGAAACAAAACTGGGCAATCCCTACGTACAGGAAATAAATAGCACAAACTTAGCTCATAAGCCGACTACGAGCAAAGTTTCGAGAGGAAATGACAAGAGTGACGACTAGTGCAATATTGGAAATGGAAACCTTTTTATGACACCACTAACTTTTCTGTGCTACACAGGAGACACAATAACACTTCGTTGCCGAGGAAAAGCGGATATTTACATATACCCTGAAATGTGTTCAATATACTTTACTAGATGTATTAAAATATACATTCGTAGCCTGAAAATTCCTAAAACTCATCTAAGATGAGTTTTTATATAGAAATACCGATAATGTTGTTTAAAAAACGCCAATGAATTTTATGTAGATTAGATTCCGCTTAATTGTGATATTATTTTTTAAATTTAACGCTAAGCTTATTTGGCCCACAATACATTTAATAATAAAAAATATTGTATAAAATTGTAACCATGATCCTTCATCAATACCACCTAGCATCGCCACAAATCACAAGTTCTCGTACCATAATCCCTATACCTTGTAATGTGTATAAACCACAAGCGTAACGAACTTTGAATGTCTATCGGCGACTTCTAGCCCCAAAGCACGTCACAAAGGTTTGACAACGTGAATGAGCTTTCATAGCGGGATTAACATTCAGGTACACCTGTTGACCCATTACATCATTTACACAAAGGACCGCATGGGCCTCGTCTTGATTGACATGAATAATTAATGTCCTGTTTGGACAAGCCGACCGTTGTGTGTTTCGGATTTCGTGCAAGATCAACACTGAGTTAACGAGCCGGATGCAAATCTTTCCCGAGTAAGTTCACAATAAAAAAAAACTGAGGTAGCAAGAGGGAATCTTAGAGCTCCCAAGTATTATCTCTTATATTTTTTTAAGCGGATTAGAGGACCATCCGTTCAACTCGGCGTATAAATCTCTGGGGCGGCTAAGCCGTTTAAATATTTCAGATGTCGCGTCCGACTCGATAAGTAAATTGCATAGGATTATGAGGACACTTTCAGAATTATCAGAAACACGCTGAAACGTTAGTTGAATATAATGATTTAAGCGTGACATGAATTTTGTGTCATTTTGTATTTACTAACGATGCAATATGACGTCTCAATTTGTTACATGGAGGATTAGTCTTATATCCTCTTATTCCCAGCATTTGTAGGAAAAACAATCTACGTTACAATATCATATTAGATATTTGATTTATTGTTAGATCTATTGCTAACCCCAATGATAGGTATTTGTTTATTTTCTTACTTCAGAAATCAGTCCTGATAATAAGTTACTTTGACTGGTCTTGATTTATATGAGACAGTTAGAAAAACAAATACTTTCTGCAGTTAAATACATTTTTTTCATTATTTCTAATGATATTTGCGACCTCTGTAACTGTAGCTATTCGGGACCCGTTTTTGATTATTCTCGAATAAATCGAATAACTATTAATATAAATCCTACATATCACAAACTTTTTGTGTTTGGTTAAAAACATCTAAAGAATCAATATTATAAATAAACATTATCCTTTATTGTCTGTAATTGTGAAAAAACATAGCGCGATGTTTATTCTCATTCGCATCCGGCACGATGTGATAAGAGCGAGTGAAACGTACTAGTAATACGTGCCGCGAAAATTTGGCGGTCGTCGATAGTCAGCAGCGTGTCCTTAGTGTGCGGCTGGACATCGCCGAGTGTACGGTGTCATTTTAGCGTCATATTGATTTGTAGAAAAATCCAAAATTTCTACTGAATTATGAAGCATATCATGAATAACTATTTTTATTATTAGAATTACCAATTTTAATAAAAAAAAATAAGATATTGATTAAAGAATTCAGCAATATTTTGACTTAAAATGCTTGGGGTCTATTTTCCATTATAAATAAACTCCAGGATTTTTTTGGGATTTTCTCGGTACATTTGAAGGCATTGATTCAGTATTATAAAATCATGGAATCTATCCCTCTTTTTTAAATAAATTTGAGTAGGGTATCTTTTGATTCCAAATAGGATCATCATTTATCTTGACAAAATTTAAATTATTTTCTTCTATTTGAGAAATGGTTCCCTGTGATTTCTTCCTATATTTAAAGATTAAATAAAAACACGATAACGTTCTGCCTAAATTTAGAAAATAGTGACAAACGCTGACAAAATATATCAACGTGTTTTAATATAATAATTGATTAAATTATCTAGATTTTATTCATAAGTGAAATTCGTATGAAACCATCGGCAAAACATTTGCACCATTCAAATCAAAACATGAAAAACGACGAACAGTTGTTTAATAATTGATGCCACCCTGTCGACAAAAACGGCACCCCCTACTCGTCACCGACGGGGTTGGCAATGCAAGTCGCTACTTTAAAAAAAAACACCAAACCGAGCCCAAAAAAACAGAGAGGAGAGTGATTGCATCGCCCGTACTGAAATATGGGACGAGACCCTCCCGGTTCCAGGGGGAAGGGAGCAGGGAACTCCCCTACGCGTGCGTCAAACGCAATCAAAGTTCATTATATTCCGCACCGATGGGGGGACGAGATAGGCAATGCACTTTAGTGCTTGGTTTAACACGGGGAGGAAACTCTAAATAAAGGACATAAATAATAGAAGCCCTTAACCAGATTATCTCCCTACGCACTTGCGAGCGCACCTTGCGCAGCCCGGACCTGTGAAATATGGCCCGGGGATCGAACAAAATGTTGATAAGGCAAAACCATTAATTAGAACTTTCGGGTAATTAATCCCCGGGAGCCCTGCAAATATTACCGGAATCTGCCAGTATGATTTCGGGAGTTGCAATCTCAGCTTATCGAATGATACTTACGAATGTAATACATTTCGTTATTGGAATCATTCGAAACCGATTATATCATACGAGATTATACTTATCTTATCTCAGATATATTTAAAAATGAAATTTCATATATCAGAAAAAATGTCCCGATTTTATTTAATAATGCTAAAAATATTTTAGGGCAATAATTTTAAATTTGATTCTTTAGATTCGGTGATATATAATTAAATCGTACTCATCGTTTTTAGTGAATAGATGAGACGAGGAGGGGAGAAGGTAGGTTCGGATGCTAGTCGAGTGCAAAAGTTTGACCCTTTGATCCTTTAGCAGTTTCTTATAAAAAACTGTATAAATAATTAGATAATTAAAAAATACATTTTATTTGAGATGTTCTCACTCATAATCTCGACCTAGAACGAGCTTATAAATTATTACGACATCTATAGATTTGTATGGCTAAGTATCAACAAATGTATAAGCAACTGGCGAAACAAAAAACTTTAAAGTAACACATATTTTTTAACCTATTAGGGACCCTAAGTCTCGAATAGCACTTTAACATAAATCCTATATATCATAAACTTTTTGTATTTATCTAAAAATGTCTAAAGAATACATTTTATAAATAATTATTGTCCTTTATTGTCTGCAATTGCGAAGTAAAAACAACGATATTTGCTTCTGTTGTCACGGGCGCCATGTATTTTCTCGCTCACATCCTATATTATGTGCAGAATGCGAGTGACACGTGCTGCGAGAGCTCGGTCTGCAGTAAGACATCGCTGAGTGTCTTTGTTTTTTTTTAATCGGACATCAGATCAAACCCTATAGATATTATTATTCATTTTAATAAATTTGTAAAACAAATATAATTAGAATAACTAATAGATTCGACTAAAAGTGAACAGATTGGAAAGGGTTTATTATTAAAATAACAATAATGTTCATAATATGTTTAAAATAATATTAACAAATTCCAATAGACATAACATTGTAGAATGTTAAAATGACCTTAATATTTTTTATTGATTTTTACTGAATTTTTAAAAAATATTCTAAGTTTTGTTCGATTTCACCTTCAATAATTTCAAATCTAGTTTATGCTTCATGTTATTTGATATATCTTCCCCCTGCGTATGCATACCTGAAGGCTATGCGAAGGGGATCCCGATGGCCATTACCATAAAATACAGTAGCATACCTACTTTCGGATTTGGAATAGAGTTAATCGGTCACGTCCCCGTGGACCTCGAGCTCGACTGAACAAATAAATGTTAACAAATCTGTCGTAGAACTGCCTAATAGATCCAGAGTCATAGGCCGTGGGGGGTAGGTGCGGGACGCGGGGTGGTATGCAGGCATGTATCTGTTGATTAAGTGGGGTCCACCTAATAAAGTTTACCCTTTGCGCATACTTCAACCCCTTGCTTCCTGCAAGGGGTGAACATCGGCTCTTCGCCCGAATGCAAATATTGAAACTGGAATGTTATGATATATGTGCGGCATGTATCCGGCACGAAATTTTGTTTGCCGGCGGCGGAAAATTTAACTGCTCGATTTTTACTTGCACTCAAAGATAAGTGTGTTTAGGGTAATTGGGGCGAAAGCCAATATGCGAAGTCGCCGATGATAATTGAAAAGGGTTCGGTTGATTTAACTTTCGGAACTGATATTTATTGGAAATAATAATTATCCGTTTAAGAATATTTTTTCAAAGGGTTTGTTAAAGTTTAATCTATATGTATATTTTATGGCCGATTTTGTTGTTGCATAATGTATACGTTACCAGTTTATCTATCACCAAAACTTATGAAGGATACATGTAAAATGTAGAAAGATATCGACGCTGGATAGTAATCTTGCTGTATGTCAATAAATGAAAAGATTTTAAGGTAAAATCGTATTTGCCATTTTCAGCATTGATATATTGCAAACATGTCAAAATTAGATGGATTAAAGAAAAACATTATACCTCTTTTTTATGAAGACAAAAATAATATGTAGTTCAATTTGAAGGTTCACATTTTCTAGGTTCGTCAGATTTTTCTCTAACTTTTCTAATTAATAAAGCACACCCTAAAAGTAAAATATCTTTGAAAAGAAACTGATATTAAAAACAGCTTGAATAGGGTTTATAAAATGCATGATTTCTTTTCACTTCCCCTAATATAAATATATAAACAACCTAGGGGGTAGTTTAGTATTTTCTATTAACACGTTGAAGAAAAAAACTGAGTAAAAAATGTAAGTAACAAAATAATTAGGGGTTACATCCCTTGTTTGCAAAAACAAAAAAAATCGTTTAGCTGCTTTAGCGATTATTTTGCTGACAAAACGTCACTCTTTTGTTTTGTTTATCTATTTATTTCAAGATTAGAAATAATTCACAGAAAGCTACGAACAACATAAAGGTTATCATATCTTAACAGGGCTATTTTTGGGATAAAATTCTTTCTACATTTTACATTGTTTCAATAAGTACAAAATCCCCTAATATTAATAATTTTGATTATTTATTATCGCTATTTTTTAATCGATATCTTTTAATTTAAAGGAGATTTTTTTCTTGAATAACCCTTTTAATATTAATCCTACATATCACAAACTTTTTGCATTTGTCTAAATAAGTCCGAAGAATAAATATTATGAAAACGTATGTCTTCGATTGTGAAAGAAAAATAAAAATCAAATTATTCGCCGCTGTTGCCACGCCCATGATGGTTTTTCTCGCTCGCATCCGGTATGATGTGCAAAGTGCGATTGACAAGTGCTGCTAGAGCTCAGTTGTCATTTACGCGTCATATTGATTAGTTAAAAAATCTCTAATAATAAACAAAATATTAACGAATAACTATTTTTATTCTTAGAATAATCAAATTTTAATAAAAATCTATGAAGAATTAATCAATATTTTAACTTGAAATGGTTGGGGTCCCTGAAAGACCTTCTTCGAACGACGCGGTTGTTTTTGAGCCGCCATGATGTATGGGTTAAATTAATCCGTGTTGTATAATATCAATTTTTAAGTATATTTGTTATAGAAAGTCG
>JAGXCT010034598.1:0-12992 GCA_022495035.1 Philopotamus ludificatus
ATTGTCTTTAAAATAAAATTAAATAAAATAATAAAATCCCTGAGCGACCCCCTTAGGACCCTGTTATTTTCAAGGCACCGTGGTGCCCGTAGTACCTGATCAGATTGTGAATTAAATACGAATTGGCCCTAGCTTCGTTTGATTATTATTATTACAATCGACGAGATGACAGCTCGGCTCTGGTGAACCTGGAGAACGTCAGTCACAGTCATGACATCATGGTTGAGACAGAGGTGTCCTCCAGGTGGCAAGGACCCGCTCAGGGTTAATATGCCACTTAAATAAATAAGAGATTCTAATTAAGCTTGGGCAAAAAACGACCTAAAAAATTCAGGGTTTTTGACAAACATCTGAAAACGGCCTAGAGATATTAAAGTTTTTTAAAGCTCCTTGCCAGATAAACCAAGTCCAAACACATCAGCCTTGAACTTCCGTTCCTCTTAAAATACTTGCTCAAATGTGGAAAATTATACCAAATCAAACCATGTCGGTCCATTTAACTTTTGCCTCAAGAGGGGGAAATTGCCCTCTAGCTAGCATCGATGATGAGCTACTGCCCCAGACAGACTCAGTTAAATACCTGGGAATATGCCTAGATATAATATAGACCGTATAAGCTTTAAATTAATATGAGAGTAATCCTGACAGGCGAACCCACGCCAGCTGTGTAAAGATGCGACAAGGCGAAACTCTTTAAGCTTAGCCTTGAAATTACTGTGGCCAGTCAGAAATTGACTGACCCAATAGTCTAGGAAGAACCAACTACGATTTAACCTGGCTCTAATATCTAGTTCGTTTAAGATCATGGTTCTCTATGCTAGAAAGTATGAACCTTAGCGTGGCAACACGCATGTGCGAATATATCGCACATATTTTATATAACTGCTGTAAAATATATTTGCCTCGCCATAAATGTAAATGCCAAGATATCAGCTATGATATTAGACTGTCAACAATTGGGACGATAAGAAGTTGAGTTGTTTCTCGGCGGATGGCGACGGACAACGTTCATACCTTCGCGGGAGCATTGCCGTCACGATGACCATCGACGTCGATGCGGTCGGCACATTTGGCGCCAATCAAAAGTCATGTGTGACCTTCGAAGACACTCTGAACCTAACAGGTAAATCAAAACATTGAAGAAAGACGAGGTAAAATAAGAAAGAAAAAAAAAATATCTTAACATTAGTAGCCATATTAGAAGCTTACAATGTTTCAAAGCTCACTATGTTTCCAAGAGAGCATAAAGTCATGAAGATGAGGAAAGCCTTGGATGCTCCAGCACTTCAACCATCTACGAAACTGTCGAAAAAGTGAAGAAAATTAATATAAACAATCGCAGAATTATAATTTAAAGATACTGATGATGTTGACATACCATTTAGCTCATTTAGATCATTTCAAGAATTTTTTCGAAGGTTTAAATATATATGTGTTTTTATAGATTAATTTAATAAATAGTTTATTTTTAACTTGGGTTTGGGTGAAATTTGGGGCCTCGAGGAAGGAACCCGAATTTTTTACCGCTTGGGGCCCCAACTTGACTTGATCCGCCGTGTTCCTGAATATGCAAGACGGTTCGAAATAGCTCGTCAAGTCCAATCGAATGTAGAAGTTTACTGTTTTCTTTCGATCTTTCGATTTTAACTGCATAAGCTCTTGTCACCAAGACGCAGTGTCAATATGAAGGAAAGATCCCTGAAAGTTCTACGCTGTTTGCGTGAAGCAAAATACAGAAAGTATGAAAATAATAACTAAAAACAACAGCTTTATAATGACTCGGCCTCCATATTCGCCGGACGAAGCCATCTATCACTTCTTCCTAATTACAAAGATGAAAAAAACATAAAAATGCGTGAAAAAATCCAAAATTAAAAAAAAGCAACACAGAATTTTAATATTAGCAAATATTTTTTATCTAAAAACAATAACACATTTAAATAATCAAGATAATGAATTTGAATTAAATCTGAATTTAATTTTTTTTAAGGTTTTGGAAAATTCAATGTACTATCTATGATATTTTGCGGTTTTATTCTATTGGGCATGATCCTGGAAACGTTAGGACTCAGCTACATCATTCCTGGATGCCAGTGTGATCTGGGAGTGACTCAGGCTCAAAAAGGATGGCTCGCCGCCATCCCATTCATATGTAAATAATTAATTGATTCCTATTAAAATAATCAGGGCATCCTGTGCATTCAACTAATTTATCTTCAGGTATAATATTAACATCGCACTTGTGGGGATACCTGGCTGACACTCGGGGAAGGAAGAAAATACTAGTGTTCACAATGAGCGCTGGATCCTTCTTTTCGATACTCTCCAGCTTTTCTCCGGATCTTATCACATTTGCTGGACTACGATTTGTCGCTGGAATATTGTTAGTAATGTCTCTTCAATGTTACTTTACTATATATTTTTAATAAGTTATATATTGTGATACATTTGTAAATATTAGGGAATATTTTTTATTACGGGGATTTGATTGATTCATTTAAGCATCATCGCATGTCAAGGATCCTCTGCATTCCGCATCTCGCATTGCAGCTACTACGATGGAATCCATAAGGGTCTTCCCTTGGTCGCCCTGCCCTTTACCCTGCGCCCTTGGTGACCAGATTCTCCAAGCTATTGTCCAAATGGATAAATGGATTTTGGGAATCGGGGATTGTGATACTTTTAAAGTACAATCAACCTTTCTATAGCGCAGAGATTGGGGACACGCTATAGAAGACTAGGCACCCATACAAAATTTAGGGTTAGGGCTTTTACAGTCGCTACAAAAGCTATTGGTAAATATTCTTCCAGTGCGGATATTTATGTAAAATATTACATATTTACGAAATAGGTAATTTGGTCTTGAAAATATTGCGTTCTGCTTAATACAGTACTCTAGAAGGAGGGACCATCGCACTCGCTATAGAAAACCGCACTATAGTAAGGAGCGCTATAGAAAGGTTTATTGTGGCCATAATTGTAATGCGATATATTTGAAAATAAAGTGTTTATATTATTGAAATTTAAAGGAGAATTAAAAAGCAGTTCTTGATATAAATAAATAAATTTAATCAAATAATAAAATAGTATTGCAGCTCCGGCAGCTCTAGGCTATACATATCTGGGGGAATTGAATCCAGCAAAATACAGAGACGTGATGATAACACTGGGAAATGTATCCGTCGGCATTGGAACAGCCATCGTCCCCTGTAAGCAATTATTAAATATTTTTAAAAAAATTGCTATTCATTTATTTTTTTATTATAGTGATCGCATGGGGTGTGCTACCTCTGGATTTTTATCTCGACTTGGGTTTTATACCAGCGGGTTACAGACCGTGGAGGCTGTTGGTGTCGCTTTTTGCACTGCCATATGCATTTTGCGCCATATTCTTCTTTAAATTTCCAGAAAGCCCTAAATTTTTACAGGCGCAAGGACAATCTGAGGAAGCGTTGAATATCCTGAAGCGCATATATGCAATGAATTTCAAGAAAAACCCAGAAGATTTCCCGGTTAGTGATTATTTCGTATGTATTTAACATTCCCAAAAATAATTTATTATGTATGCTTTCAGATTACATCGTTCAAATGTGAATGTGAGCCTGTAGATCACACCAATAATTCTGTAATAAAAGATCTGTGGATTCAAACGGTACCATTGTTCAATAGGAATTATATATGGTACACTGTGAGCGCTTGCATTCTTCAGTTTGGAACATTTGCCATGTAAGCTAAGAACAAATATTTACATTCTAGAACGTAAAGAGTCGGTGTTGAATAATATTGTTAACTGAAAAATCCTGAAACCCTATGTTCGGAGTCAATGTTTTATGTGTAGGTATTATTCAGCTTTATATCGTTCTGAATGTAGACGGGTCTAATAATTATATAATATCTGTTCCTATCCCTAGATCATGCAGTCCAATATCCTGGCGTTTCCCTTGTCCTTGCGATACCAGATCGATAACGTCATGCATTCTGCATAGAATAGGATGCCTGGTGGAAGCATATCTTCTAGTTTCAGGTCCATCTACTTCCTGCCTTGTTTCGCAGCAGCTCGATCAGTGAACGCGTTTTCTACTTTTGCAAAACTAATTCTCGACTCAAGTTTTCCAAGACAGGATTCATATAAAAAGACGGGTGCATCTCCTGGTACTCTCTTGGTGATCTCTGGTAGTGACGGCACTCGTGGCGGTCTAGTACCCAGAGTGTCTACAGAGAAGTACTCCTCCAATGATTCCGATGAGAGGCCGGCTGGGGGTCCTGGTGACAGCGTGTTAGTTCCGCGGTGTCTGCAAATGTAGTAGTCATCTTGTCTGTTAATTGTTAGTCGATATGGTTTGCCATGGGGAAGACGAGAGCAAATATTCAGAGTCGTCATGGCGGTATCCGTGTATAAACAAGATGGCGACTATATCTTTTGCCGGATCGAAATGTTGGAACATCTTAGCGTTTCGACCGCTGGGGGCAACAAGAGAGGGATTGGCTGCCCGTCGGACGCGTTGGTAGTGACGCTTATGATCATTTTGTTGGAAGAGATGATGCCACTTTATGACGCTGGGGGCGCTATATATCGCATCAAATTAAAGTGCGGGAAATTATCTCGCCTTCTGTGGAATAACCGCCGCAGAATATTTCCCCGACTATTTAATCTAACTAGTTTGGTCTATATTCTACGGTTAATTCATTTCTGGGCCACTAATTGATTGGGTGGAAAGCCCTTACTTTGGTCTTTGACGGGTGCGTGAAATTATCACGTCCTCTGTGGAATAACCGCCGCTGAATATTGTACCAGACTATTTAATCTAAGTAGTTTGCTATATATTCCAGGGTCAGTTTCTTTCTGGCCCACTCATTGATTGGGTGGAAAGCGCTTCTTTGATGGGTTATATCTGAAGCTAGATAGGAATATCGTTAAACAAACGGAAAAATTCAACTTCCTAGGTTCATATTTTGGTAGCGAAGGCTTAAACGAACCAGATAACGCACACCGAATTAATCCTACATGGCTGAAATAGCGACAAGTAAATGGCGTAACGTATTACAGCAAGACGTCCTACTAACTGACAAGGAAAATACATAAGTCAAAGTCCAAAACAAACTTATGTGACAAATCGACTCTACCTACTCACGGCTAGAAAATAATATAAGAACAGCCTAGGAAACCGGTAGGGTAACCATCGATACCTTGACTAAAGTCTTGAGTCATATATGTTTTTGCTAGGACAGTTAAACCGGAGGAGATGGCGTAGTACCCTCCGAATGGCAGGGACCCACACGGCATCAAAGACTACTTTTATTCATAGCATGAGTATGATTATGAATTAAAAGCGACTGAGCTCAGATACTAATGATACAAGGACATGCTAGCCCTTGGCCTTTAATCTGAGCACTATTCCCACATCCTCATACAAAGTATTGATTGATCTATGGAAGTGTAGCGCTTGGGTAATAAATATATGTTTTGTATATTTTCAGGTCAAATGGCATATACATCTGGAATCCGACTATCCTAAATCAATTGTTCGAAAATACTATAACAGATGCCTACGACGATGAGAACCTATGCAGCGTCTACAGCCACATTAACAATTCGATTAGCAACGTAAAACATTTCTCAATTCATTTTAATTTTACAGCATTCGTTGACATGATCTTGGTTGAATAATCGCTCTAATTTATATGATGCTAACACACTAACCATGCTTTTATATTCCAAAATCAACAGGCCAGATTATTTATCGCAAACTTGTGCGATAAGTATAACAAAATATATTTGTCAGTATTGTTTGCTGTAGTGAGTTATTTTTAGACGCGCAATGTTGAAGTCGTATATTTTTCAGGCGACAGGTGGTGTTAGCGGATGTAACGATGTCCTTAATACGACCACGTTTCCGGTTTCGATAGCCCTGGCGTGCTTAGTCAGTGGAGTTTCCATTGGCTGTGCATTTCTCCTGAATATTTTGGGAAAAAAGAACATTTTAATTGCAATCTTTTTCATCATAGCGACGTGCAATCTGATTCTTCATTGGGTCACCAACACTGCTTTATCGATTGTAGTATTTTCTCTTATTCAAATAAGTGGATCGAGTATAGGAATTATCAATGCGTTGGTAATTGAAGTCTTTCCGACCAATGTGAGGTGAGTTTGTTAATTGCTTTTTTTCTTTAATTTTTAACATAATTATCGTGCTAATCTCGCGGTTGAGATGATCCCTGATGTTGGATTATCTGAGCAGTATTGGTGGTATAAACACAACATTAACTTCATAATGTTGTACATCATGTGGTTGATCAAGTGCATTTCCAAAAGCAAAAGGTTTTTAAATGAAGGATTTTTTTAAAATTATTTCTTAAAAATGTATGTCGTCATCCAAGCCAACTTGTTAGCTCTTTAATGTACATGACAATACTCCATGCACCCAACCCTTCAATGATTTTGGCTAAAGAAATCGGTTGATCAGCGACAGTTTCATAATTTGATCACCGGATGTATTACTGAATAATAATATCGTCACCCAATCCTTTGCTACCTTCAAACCACTAGCAGTTTTTAAGATATAGAAAATAAGTCTTAGGATGCATTTTCTTCTAATATAATCCACTTATTTTGGTATTATACGTCTGTTCAGAAGTATGTAAATTTTCTTCAAATATCCCTTTTTATAAAAATTCCATTGCTGCTTTCGAATCAAAAGGAGCAAGATCCCCCTTTATTTTGAGATAACAGAGAGACTATCTTTTTCATATACCTTTCTAGCTATCCTTTGACTTTGAACTGACTTCCCATCCGACCTTTCAGATATTCTCTATCTTCCAATAATAGCTACTAATAAGTCATTAATTATTATACACAGAACGGGCTACATATTGGTTAAAGTGAAAAAAAAATAATTAATGATATAATGAAAGAGAAAAGAAGCGCAGTCTCAAAACTGTAAAATATGTATCTATTCCTAATCCAAATAAATAAGATATTCAAATGCCGGTGGCGTATTTTCCCTTAAGCGTATAAGGCGAGCGCCCTGGGCCTTCATTAATTCAGGGGGCCTCAAAGTTGAATAACGCCAGCTATGGCATGTTGTTGGCTACGCTAACAGTCATATATAACTCTATATGCACAGACTGTTCCACAGACCATAATCCATAGATTTAGGAGCGTAGTTACCCTAGGACAAAATGATGCAAAACATCGGGGCCCTCGGCATACAGCCCTGCGGGGTGCTCGGCCCTCAGGGGGGCCGTGAATTTTTCTAAAACAATAAATATTTGTAACATCGTGATCGCTAACATCGATCGAAGCTAATAAAAAGGAAGAAAGAAAATAAGCTATAACATGGATACATACATAAGAAGCCTTCTAATACTGAGGCGGGTCTTTGCCACCTGGAGGACACTATGTGATCTCCAGCAGAGACACGTTCGTCCCAACCCCGATGCCAGAACTGTGACGGTCGTCTTCTAGGTTATCTATGCTCTTCAAGTACGGGTCAGGTCGCCAGCCATGAGCCCGGGAGCTGAGCTGCCAAGGCGCGGATTGTAACAATAATAATCAGACGGGGCTAGGGTTAATTCGTATTTCATTTACGGTCTGATCGGGTGCTACGGGCACCTCCTGTAGCACACACGTCGCCGAATTAGCCTGGATATCGGCCTGGCTCTTCATAGCTCCGTAGAATCTCTGAAACCATGATTGTGCCAACCGCTATCGCCGCCACGTCCAATGCCGACACGCGACAGCACCCGACTTTGAGACAATAAAAAATCAAAATTTAATTCTGTTTTTCTTTTTGTCTTTTACATAAATTGTTCTGGATATAATTATGCATTGTAAATTGAGTAGAATGCATATTATGTGGGTATAGGGGTATTAAAAATATTTTGAGGAGGGTCTCGAAATTGAATTGCGCCAGGGCCTCACTAATAGTAAATCCGCCACTGCTTAATAACAAACAAATGAATTTCATAGCCGCCATTTTGAAAACGTGCATTCAAATCGCATTAGTTTTTATTTAGGCCCAAACAGTTTTGTGTCCATCCCTTTTTTGATTTTAGTATAATAATAAATAATTCGATTTAAAACGCTCGTATTATAATAATTGTACTTGATATTATTATTATTCAGAGCAATGGCAGTCAGCATAACAATGATGGCCGGGAGAATGGGATCAGTATTTGGAACGAATTTAATTGGATACTTGATAGAAGAAAATTGTCCAACTACCTTTTTTGTATTTTCGGGTCTTCTCTATTGTGAGTATAACCACAAAATATTTATAACATTTATAAAACAATATTTTATATATATATTTATTTGATTTCAGTCTGCTTCATAGTGTGTATCACATTGCCAAGATATAAAAACAAATGATATCATCAACTATCATAGATAATTTCTGTATTTCAAATAATTTATAAAAGATTTTTGAAAAATAATGACTTTTTTTAAAAATCTGACATTTGGAGGACCGCCTAAATATTAACAGGAAGAATTAAATTGAATGTACTGTTTTGTTCATAAACATATTTGGTATCCATTATTACTAATAACTATCTCCCCTTTTTTATCCCATCGAAATAAAAGCTTTCCGATTTTGTCCAATCCATTTTTCGACTCCTTAGTTTTATTTTTTTCCCCAACTAAAAAAAATATTGTATATTATAGGCCAAAGCCGTTGCTTTCGAGCTTTCCTGATGGATCGGTTAATGTCATAAACATTATTAAACAAAATTAATTTATTTAGTACCACGTTACAAAAAGAACCTAAATTCCCTTGTTTGACCAAAATGGTTAATTTTTCCTAGATTAACATTTCATGAAACGAAGAGTTTTTGATGGAAAATGGTTGCAATTCCAGTACAGCGGATGCATTAGCAACAAGAAAGTCTCTTCTTGTGTACATTTTTAATTAATTTTGTGAATAATTTCGGAAACCGAAAGGACTGTTGGATATTTTTCAGCTGATTTTAAGCGTGTATTAGCCGATTTACCAATTATTTTAAGGCTATGCAAGTTTTATCGTTTTCTTATCCGATCAAACCAACCTTTGCTTGCTTTGAAAATCTTATTCTCCTCCATGTTGAGATTCTAAATGATCCTAACGACTGATTTTTTTTATTCCGAAACATTCAAATTGGTATCAGTATTATTTGTAAAAAGTTACACAAAGGAATAAGGAATTAAATAAGAGTTTTTTTTTTTCAATTTTCAGATAATGTTTTATATTTCGGATAATGTTTATTAAAATATCACATTTTAAATCAAATTATCGTGAGTTTCCGTTGGCAGATTTATTTTACAGAATACATGTTCTTCAAAATACGACCAATACATTTTTTGTACCAAGCCTAGTACGATTTAAAAATGGAATTTGACTTAAACATTATTAAAATTGAATGTTTCTGCACGTACAAAAAACGTTTACTTTCTCGGTCTGTTCTGACCACCTCGCATATCACGGGGGAAGTTCCTTGGTGGTGGCGTGCGGATTCTCCTGTCCTTCTTTGACCTGTTACGTACGACCTTGCTGTGGATTGCGCAGCTCACGCAGTAGTGGAGCTTTGCATAGAGTTTGGGCAGAACGTAGTTGGCTGAAATTGAAGAGAAATATTTTAAAAACTCGTATAAACGATGGTATTTAAGAGATGATATTGAAAATATGTACAATCGTAAGCTGCTTCCATGATGTCTCTGACGGCAGCGGCCTCTACGATGTTTCGGATAACGAATTTCTTGATGGCCTTGTCCTTGGGCACGCATCGTGCGCAGTTTGTGCAACGGACGGGCTCTACATGACCACGTCCTCCATTTTTGGAACGTCCGGCATTACGGCGTTTACGAGTCTGAAAATACAAACGTTACAATGTTATATAGGGAAATAAATATACAAAATCATCTAATAAGAAAATGCAATGAAGATACATATATCTTCATTAAAAATCGACCGTTTAAACAAAATATTATTTTATATATTAATGCTAATCTTAGCTATATATTTTTTTTTTGTGGTAATAATTAAAATAGGGAGCCCATCACATTTGATAGCCTTATTCAAACAGTGTAGACTAAAATCATTACTTGGTGAAAGTGCTGTGATTAATAAGGCTGATTTTTAGCCGGGGACACCATGCTGTTCGGTGAGGTTAGGTTAAATCGCGTTAAAAAGGCCAGGGGGGCTGGCGCCCCGGCAAAGATATGTTATTTGGAGGAGCGCGCAGAGGGGGCATAGCCCGGGAAGCGTGGGGCAGTGGACACGTACCATGGCGACGACAGCTCAAGGCGGAGCTCAGCGCGAAAGAGGCCAGAGACAAGAAAAGAGCGACGCCGTTGCGCGCTGGCAACACTTACCCTAATTTAATTTTTCTAGTTTTCTTAAAAATAACAACGATAAGTCGAAATTATCGATGTTAAAATATTTATAATAACAGTTTATAAAACGATCAATGCTAATTTTTATTCATCAGTACAAATTTTATAAAAATATATCAAAAGTGCTTTAATGATTAATAATTAAATTATTATTGAAAGGTTTATTGCACAAAAACCGGTTATTTAAAAATTAAAATAGTTTTAAATAGATTATGCGATAGAACATATCTTCTTCTTCTTATCCCAAGTATTCCAGAATGAATTTACGGATATGCTAATTGAATTAAAAGGGTGGTCTAAAATTTAAGAGATAGCAAAAAATAATTATAACCGATATTTCCACTATTAATAAAAATGAATTTAGTAAATTTATATAAAATTTCGGATATACTATTTTTTACAAACTTTATATAATTAATTTCCTATTAATATAAAATATTTATGGTCCTCCATAATGGGTCATATTCCTCATAAAAAATAATAATAATACTTATTCGTTTCACGACTTTTTAAAAATGTAATAGTATAACGTTATAAATAAATAAAAAAGGATTTGCTCTCTTTTTAATTCTATTTTTTTCCATAATTCTAGTAAGTGTAAAAAAAAGTAGTAAAATGAAAAAAATATATACACACTGGATTTATGTTATTTATGAATTCTAAAATATTTATCAACATGTATTAATTAAAATAAATATAAAGAAAAATATGCGATTATATACAATACGAGTAAATTTCTTAATGTAAGAATATAGCTAAATCTCTAATTTAATTACGAAATTTAAGGATTATTAAAGTTCTAAATTCTGACATTCAAAATGCAAATGACTTTTACAGAAGGATTCCAGCACGTGTTTACGAAATGATGAAAAAATAATCGTTGCACACTAGTGTGTCGATAGCATAAGCAAAAATATTAAAAATATTAGTAAATAAAAATATTTACTGCGTTCTCAACGTTTTTTGATGATATAAATCCTTAGGCAATTGTGTATTTTTTTTAAATGATGCCTCAATTAAAATGTGTTTGGGCCAAAATCATAGTTCAGTATTATTTGACAGCCGGTCACGTTGAAAGTTTTAATATGGATATAGAAGAGAATTCAGAGGGCGATGTAAATTTACCGAGTGAAAAGAGCCCTGTCGAAATGCAGAAATTAAAAATTCTAGCATTTCATGGCTATCGACAAAATGGCACGATTTTCAAAGGAAAAATTGGTTCATTCCGCAAAACCATATCGAAATATGCGGAAATGACGTTTCTAACAGCCCCCCACGCTGTCAAAGAAGATTGTACAAACGATGAAAATGGTCAGTGAATTTTGTTTTATTCATCAATATGACAAATTAATATATTATTTTAACAATCTAGATACCGATATGCGAGGCTGGTGGTTCAACGCGGAGGATTGCACCTTCAAAGCCCTCAGAGTCGGCGGACCCGCCATCGGATTTACTGAAACATTAAAATTGATTGAAGAAACGTTTACAAAGCACGGACCGTTTGATGGTCTGTTGGGATTTTCGCAAGGCGCCTGTTTGGTCGGAATTTTATCTGCAATGCAGCAGAAAGGACGTAAGTCCGCAAATAAAACAATAATTAATTCATCATATTAATCCGAAAATGTTTATTTTCAGTGTTATCATATAAGTTCAAATTTTCAATATTAGCTGCCGGATTCTGTTCCGAAAGTTTGGTCCATAAAGGGTTTTACGATGAAGAAATTACATTACCGTCGATGCACATCTACGGTGAAACGGATAAAATTATTCCCAAAGGTAAAAAAATATTTATTTTCTAATTATATGTATGATTTTTAATCCAATTATTTAATTAACGCTTTAGAAATGAGTGAAACGTTATCCGCATTATTTTCGAATCCAATGGCCGTTGAACACGAAGGAGGACACTACGTCGCTTGTTCTGGATCAATAAAAAATCGGTACAAAGACTTCCTGAGTGACATGCGCGACGATGAAGTGGAGACTAGCAAATTGTTGAATCAGGTTTTGCCAAATACGACGAACCCGTCTACCTCGACGTAATTTAAAAAAAGACGGCATTCATGATTTTATACAATAATTAATTATAGTATTTAAATATATTTTTTAATAAACCAGTATACAATTTTTATTTATAATTATGTGTAAATCTCATCTTAAGAACTTAATTTTATTTAATTAGTCGTAAAGATTCAATGAATCGGATTATTATAATTAACGCCAAGTTGCGTCCTGGCAACACGAAGGTGTCCCGTCCCCACTCTTCTTCCGGAAGTTGCAGCACAGGGCCCACAGTTGCAGCGTGAACACGCTCCTGCGTCTCTCTGCCATGACGACTCTGGAGACTCTCATTTTGTCCCTCCCATTAGAAACCACATCGACGCCCTTCGTATTTATCATTACAAACAGACAAGCTAACCATAACAACCGCTGATGTTCTGGCTGCAGACTCCGCCTCAGCATCTCCGACTTCAGACCGCAGACTGGCATGCTACTGTAGAGCCTCCAGCCGGCCTCTCGTCGGGGATCATCGGAAGGTTACCTCTCTGCTGATACTCTCGACCTTACCTTTACAGATCCAATACCCATGGATCTCTGGAGTTGATACCTACTACTGTAT
>JAGXCT010034598.1:15868-77934 GCA_022495035.1 Philopotamus ludificatus
TTACGAAAATTCTAATTTGACCTTGAAAATATTGCGTTTTGTAAAATGAACGCCAGAGAAGGGACCGCTGTAGTCTTATACACCGCAACAATAATTTTATCGCTTATTTGCATACACCATCCATTCAACCCCTACGACTCCTTTTTTTCATTTAAAATTTATTCGCGTACGGGACATAATTATGTAAATTTTTCTCTTTATAAATTCTACTTATTTTGTTTACAAAAATGCATTCATAAACCAAAAATCTCATTACGCTTTTTCGCATGTTTAAAAATTCGAAAGAATTATTTAAATAAATTAAGCATAACATAACTTGTGTTTTGGCTATGGCCATGATACGAGCATCTTAGAGTTGGCGGACCTGTCAGCGGCGTTAGGTTGGCAGCAACGCACGATGGTGAGTACTTTGCTCTCCTCTGCGACTCCGCCCCGGCTAATGTTTGCTTATATTTTAGGACGTGTATGTGATGATCCGCCGTAAGAAGCTCACCATCTTCACGGACACCAAGGACAACCACACGGTGCACGATCTCAAGACCATGATTCACGGTATTGGCCTCTGCTCCCATAATCTCACAAATTTTCCTACATAAGCCATATCATCATTTTGTATCTTCATATTCCCTACCGAATCTCCTTGGATTATAGCATATAATTTTTCGCTCGTCATTATCAGCGCAATACTGATAATGACATTGTAGTGTTGACATTTCAATAACCAATCCGTATAATAAATCCAATAGACCATTTTTTACTTATATTTCTATGAATGGCTACTTGCCGACTGCGAATAAAAATAACGAATAAATAATTCATTGAAAATAATATCGTCCAAATATTTTTAGACATAATTAATTTATTCAATTTTCCTAGCTTCAACATTTTAATATATTTAAAAAAAAATACGAGTCGATGATTTATGTGTATTTGTATTATTGCAGGAATATTACCCGAAGCCCCTCCGGATTATCAAAGGCTATATATCGATGGTCAAATCTTAGATGACGAAAAAACTCTGTCAGACTGTGGACTTACTCACGCTACTACCAAAGCCCAATCCCCCCAACTTATTAAATTAGCACTTAAGTATGCGTTTTTATTTAAATGTTTATAATTGTTCAATATTGCTTTTATGCGTATTTATTATTATTTTAGAGATAAAAAGGGTGATTTTGAAGATTTGGACATAACATCATACTCGACTCCTCCAGATTTGCCTGACGTTATGAAGTCACAGGAAAACAACGGCCAAGATCCGATATCCTAAACGACTCTCGTCGCTACGATGTGATAATTACATTTAAGATGTAAAGAAATTATTTTGCTATTTTTGAGAGCAGAAAATAACTCCAATGAACATGTGAAAATGGCACGTCATACGCTTTCTAATATATATTTTTTTTCGTTATTTATACATATGCAAAATATATTTGTGTACACTCGAACGTGTTTTTATGCGGTAGATATAAATCTGAGATAAAAATTAAACTCAATGTAGCCGATAATTGCTTTTCATTTTGCCGTCACTCTTTTTTTTATATACCGCACAAAAGTATCCAAAAAAACGGGTTCGAATGTACGTCGATTGAATATAATTTTAAACTCTTATGTCGTAATTCAATAATTGGCTGTTTTATATTTATGTTAATCTACTTAAATGTTAATGCAAGCATTCGATTAATTGACTTTAAGCAATTTTTATTTGAATTTTCATACAGGAAACTATATAAAATAAAACTTATTATGAATACGTGTGTTATTATTGACTCATTCGCATTAGAACTGAAGCCGATCAACATGAAAAAAGGCTCAAAACCAATTGTGTCGGCCAAAGGGAATCTATTTATAATGGTAAATAGACCCCAAGAATCTCAATAATTCATCAATATCTATTATCCTATGAATAAAAATATTTATTCATGATATACTTCATTATTTGGTTGATATTTATATTGATAATGACATTCGGTGACGTCCCACTGCAGACTGAAGACACGCCGCCGACTGAATTCTTGCACCACGTCGATGATTATTTATAATATTTATTCCTTGGACGTTTTTTATACAAATACAGAAAGTTTGGGACATGAAAATTACCGATATGGGAATATTCTGACAATAAACGAGTGTCATCGGTGGTTTAAAAATGGAAATAGGAATCTCAGAGATGTCGCTCGAAAAGGAGAGCCCCAAAAATTTGATGATATCCTGAAGACGGCGGAATTATCTTTGATGATTGGCTGTCCATGGTCTACAGTTCAGGATCGACTTCGCTGCATAGGAAAATTGTACAGGCAAGGAATTTGGGTTAAAAAAAAACTATGGCTTTCTTCCGGAGAAGTACCTGTTCCGACCTCTCGACCATCACTAACAAAATAGATGGCCCTTGTTTGTGTGTGGTGGGATTTTTCTGGAATTATACACTCTCAATTGCTTGAACCTGGTCAGACCGTTACAGCGACAGTGTATTGTGAACAACTCGAGCGAATGAAACAAGATCTCATCAAAAAACGATCTGTTTTGGTCAATAATAAAAAAGGATCTTTCAACACGAGGCCTCACACTGCAAAAATAACACAGGAAAAAATAAGGGAGCTTGGATTGAAACTTTGAACTCTTTCACCTTATTCACCGGATCTCGCGCCGTCGAATTACCACCTTTTCAGATCGTTAGAGCATAAATTGAGAGGTAAAAAATTGAATAATGTTGGAGAAGTGAAAACGAACTTGGGAAAGTTTTTCAATGAAAAATCGAAGGACTTTTTTAAAAAGGGAATCGAACGACTGCCTTTACGCTGCTAATTATGAAAATTGAGAAACGCCAAAATATAAGATGAAGTACCAATATCCACTATGACAAATACAAAACCCCTCCCACAGCTCAAAGACAACCGCGTCGTCCGAATGGGGTCTCAGGGACCCCAAGCATTTCATGTATTATCATATTGATGAATTCTTTATCGATTTTTTTCGCCGTTTGATTCTCGTTTACCCTAGCTAGCAGATACCCTTTCCACCCTGGATGTACAGTCAGCCCTCTTATAGCGTTTCCTCTAAATCACTGCTTTTAACAAAATTCCTTGTCAACCAAAGAGCATTGACCTTTATTTCGCTCAGAAATGTATTATAGATTCACGAAATATCTAAATTTACCCTCAAAATATTATAATTTTGTAACAAGATTTTTTCTTAATCGATGTCTTGGGTGACCGCTTTAGTTCATGTTGTTAGCACAATACGATTTTCTTGGAATTATTTATGCTTAAATCCAGTTTATAGTTTGTATTTATAATTTAAATAACCTGTTTGAACGGTGTTTAATCAACATCTGGAGTGGGCAGCTTTAGTTTGTGTATTTTGCATTAATTTTGTTTTGCCAAATAATATTTTCCCTCGTAACGTTGTTTGACGTGACCACCACACTAATATATTTGTATTGTAACTTTAACTATTTCATAAATATATTGCCCAGTGTTAAAAATGTAGTATTATAGTCGGCAACAATCATGAATTTCAAATCTCGAGGTTCAAAAGAACGACAGTTCTCTGCCTTAGTAACCATTTCACTGCTATGGTCATCCCGGTGTGACCATTGTAAATTCACCGCACATGCATACGTGCTGGTAGCTTTGGATAGAATGTGTATTGCCAAAATTTTCCTTAGTAAATTTGAGTTTTAGCATCGTTTTTGCATTGCAAATTTATTCACATACAGGACTATAAATTTCTCCAATGGTTAAATAAATTAAATACTGATAATGGCGTCTCGAAATCAACCGCGTTGTCCGAATAGGGTAGTTAAAAAAAGATCATTCAAAGAATAAGGATAATTTAATTATTCATGATATGCTTTAAAATTTGGTTGATATTTTGAATTTTTCTACTATATGACGCGGCGCTTGTCACTAGTATACGTTTCACTCGCACTTCGTATATCATACTGGATGCGAGCGCATAAAACTTACTGTTAACTTACTAAACTGTTGTTTTTATTTTTTTTCGCAATTACAGTAAACCTATAACGTACACTCCTAACCCGTTTCCCCTAAAACTTTTGTGGCGTTTTTTTCCTATAACGTCGATCCCTCCTATACAACGTACACTTTTTAAAATGCTAATTAGAATTTTCATAAAAGTATTTGATAATTTTATAAAATTAACTAATAAAATGTCGAGTTGATCTTCCCTGCCCGCAAGTTGCGGGAAGATTACGTCAGCCAAAATATGAAAGGATATCGCTTATCGCGCGAGTCAACTCATTTGCACTAGTTAACACGTAAAAATGAAAAAAAATAATACACTGATTTCCTTTAACCCTTTCAATGCGGCGGGTCTAAACACGATTCTGCATCTGAGTGCGGCGCCGTTTTGGACCAAATTATTTTTTTGGCGAGGTAAATTTGTATTCACCGTTTACCGCTAGAATTAGACCATTTTTCCTATAAAGAGATTTATGCAAACATGTTGATTAGGATATGTTCTTCCATCTCAACTAAAAAAATAAACTCGATTCGCTTTATTTTCGTAATAATAAATCGAACAAAATATCAATTGCTCAAATAGAGATTAAGTGAAAAAAAAATGGGAATGCGAATCAAAATCAAAAATGCGAAATGCAATTATTCTTATGCCATTACATTCATTACGTGTATGTTGAACATAATGTGCGTTAAAAACTCTTAACAACCCCTGAGCCGAGATACGTCACTGATACTCTACCGGAGATTTAAATGAAACACCACGCGCGATTTAAATCGTTACTATTCATATTTACATATTACATGGTTCCTATATTTTTTTTCTGATATGTTGTATATTTATTGATAGCTGTGTTTATTAGCTGATTTTTAAAACAAACACCATCACTTAACTCGGTCTAGTTTACATGTAACGACAAGTTAAAGCTTTAAAGAATCTCGCCCATGTACGACATGCGGCCGCACCCTGGACACGATTTGTATGCGCATGTACATAATGCGCCCCGCACTGAAAGGGTTAAATCAAAAAATAAAATGTACAAACCTTAATAACGTGAAACCTATCTTGACGTTATAGGATCAATTTGAATTGCAAAAAGTTGTATTTTATTTGTAAAAAGATTTTTTTGATTTGTAAAAAGTTGTATTTATTTTGCAAAAGGGTGTATTTGACATAAAAAAACTGTATCTAATCGAATGCAAATAGAGGTAATTGAGATAGTGATTCAGATTTGAAAGCATCAGTGAAGTTGGCATACCTGGATTTTTACCTGAACTGAAAGGACAAAAAGATGTCCTTTTTTATACTACACTTTTTGAAATAAACATACCCTTAATTGAATATTGAATTTGAAGTATTTATTTTTTTGTGGCTAATAAGATCTTGTTAATTTGGAGCCTTAAAAATTGAAACGCTCAATTTATATAAACAAATAATGCTCAAGACATCACCGTAGATGGAATAACTTCCGACATTACCATCCCCCTTCCCCCATTCGTCGTTTTTAGTGTCTATTTAAAAAACGACGCATCATTCCATTGTAGTTATTGTTGTTCATTTTGTTAAAATCTGGAGTTTTTTTGCCGACCCGCTATAAATTAAAACCATTAATTCGTTGGTGTCACTGGATGTTAGTGATAAGACAGTGTTGCCATCCGCGCGCAGTTGGCTCCCCTGGTTCTAACCTGCGGACGGCTAGCGCTACGCAGTGTGACAGCGCCGCCCGCGCCCCGCCTCCCCCGCAGTGCCTCCCCCCCGGCTCAGCCACGTGTGTCCACCGGCCTATTATGTCCGAGAGGTCTTGTCATCACTCATCACTCACCACTCACATACTATTTATAACCTTGCTTTATTTTTACAATTGAATTTATAAATATGTGACGTTTAGAAAGCTGTCAAGATTAATCACAAACAATAAATATCAAGTTTCTTCATTAGTTCTATTACTAAATATATTTAATCTCGATAATATGACAATCACCAAAACGACTCGGTTAATTTAGTTCACCGCTATTGCACAAACGTACAGTTGGATTATGTGTTTTTTTTATTCGGTTTCAGTGTGAGGGAGGATGGAGATGATACCAGTGATCACGACGAGAATCATGACGACACACCCGATAGACTATCCCCCGCCGTTACCCCCGGAGAAGAACACAAATTACAATACTCGTACTGGTTATGGTTTCGCAACTCTAGTTCCATGGATCGAAATACAGCGGTGCAAAATTACGAACAGGTTATTGCAAAATACGATTGGAATCATGAACGAATTGCGATATCTGTGCGGAATCGTGAATGAAATAATTTTATTTGCGTTGCAGTCGCTCACGATGGTGGGGCAGTGTGCGACGGTGGAGCAATGGTGGGGGCTTTACAGTCACTTAATGTCGCCGGACGAACTTCCGCCCGATACGTCGTTTCATTTATTTAAAGTAGGAATACGGCCCATGTGGGAAGACAGCGCAAACATCAACGGAGGAAAATGGGTCAGTTATTGTAGTTGTAGTAAAACCGTATTGACAGCCGACAATAAAGTAAACATCCAATATGGCTGCCAATGTCAAGATACATGTGTACCAACACAACAACAAAAATTAAACTCAATAATTCTGCATATTTTCAAATCAAACCTCGCAAATGCGCTTATGATACGTTAATTTGAATCATTGCAATTACATAATACGTATCACGATAACTACGAGTGATCGAATTACGAAATGTTATGATTTGTTTCATTTATTTGCTTTACGTCGTAATTGCGATGATTAAAAATATGCCGAGTCGATGATCCGACGATCTACGTTTAATTTACAAATCATTTTGATTTCAGGAAATTAGATTAAGACGAGGTCTCGGTGCGTGGGCTTGGGAAGAAATATGCATGGCGATGATAGGCGAACAATTCGAAGTCGGCGACGAAATATGCGGCGCCGTCGTCAATATTAGAGCTCATGTACGATAAGCGTCGACGATTATCCGCGCCCGTTTGATTACAATCCCCGTTGACGATTTGTATTGTTTCAGGAGGTTATATTGGCCATCTGGCACAAGACTGCGTCAGATCAGGGGGTTAGCGCATCAATACAAGATACAATTAGACAAGTCTTACATCTACCATCGTGGACTGTATTAGAATATAAAATTCACGGCAGAAGCCTTAGGTTTGTGTTTTTTCGTTTATTCGCGGAGAAATCCACATCGACTGCCTGATAATTTTTTAATTTGCATCTGACGATTATTTAACACTTATCCGATTTAACATCTTAATAATCTGGTTTTAGATTATTTAATCTATGGAAAATAAACAGCATTTGTTCCGTATATATATTCGGCTTGCGTTTAAAATAAAATCGATTTAATTTTTACTAATATTTAAATGTAGTCACGGACATTAGAAAGGTTACAAGATCGATCCACTCCATTTTATTTATTCAGGATTAATTTATGATACTCTTTTTTGTTTCCAAAAAATAGAGGAGCGTTTGCGTGAACATTGACGATAAATATGGAAAATCTCGCATATCAAATTGATAGAAGAATGTGGACCTATCTACGAAAAAATCTCTTCAAAAATATAAAATAGTACACAGAAGGTTAATTTCAGATTTTGAGATCTTTAACGCGTCCTAGTCGGGTTTTGATGCAGTTTTGAGGCGAGATATATTATTATTAATAAGTGAGTGATGCGGTAAAGAACCCAACCCCGGGCCCAAGGCTGGCGACCTTACCCGTAACAGATGAGCCTGGTTAACCAGGAGGGCAACCGTCGCAGCCCTGTCTACAAAATCGGTAGGCGACAGACAACTATTGTTTTGGGTACATGGAACTCGCCTCAAGCATGTCAGTTAACTGTAAATGAATTAATAGATCATAATATACAAGTGGCTGCCATCCAGGAGCACCGATGGATGGGTGCGGGATAGGTGCTAATGCTGACACTGCCAGGCGAGGTTCGAGAGTCGGATTTGTCGTGGATCGACGGCTCAGCCCGAGCGTGATGGAATTCAAACCTGTCAATGAGAGAATTTGTGTTTTACGAATTAAAGGGGATAGTCAGAATCTGTCTTTGACCTACTGAGGCTGCAGATGCACACGCTAAGGACAAGTTTTATTTGGAGTTAAATCATATTTATGAAAGGCTGCCCCGATGTGCTGCAAAAATTCTTCTCGGCGATCTGAACACGAAGGTTGGACGGGAGATCTACTACAGACCGACGTTCGGGGCTCACAGTCTACATCGTCAATGGTATGGTAATAGTTAGCACCACATTTCAGCACAAAACTATTCATAAATACACCTGGATATCGGCCGATGGTGTGACGAGAAATCAAATCGGTCACATTCTCATCGACCGACGTTACAGGAGTGGTGTTAGTGACGTGAGAACCATACAGGACTGTGAATCCGACCATTGTCTTGTGAGAACCATATACACGTTCAAGTGTCGGACTTCTGGATTCTGACCGGTGAGCGGTACCGATCCTATCTTGCGGGACTTTCTGCAAGAGAGCCATGTTCTCAGGATTCGGCGACTGACATCGAACAACATTGTTTGGGGTTAAGAGGTGCCATAGTATCCGCCGCGGAAAACTGTATAGGTACACTGGGGAGATGGACAAAAACGGATTGGTTCCACAATTCATGCCGTTTGGCGGTAGAGTACCGCAAAAAAACGAGAATGCCATTCCTTATGAGAGGCACAAGATTAAGGAAACAAGAATATATTGGAGCCTCTTGTGAAACACGTCGCCTATTAAGATCACTAAAACCCTTTTGTTGGCGAGCAGGTGGTCAATATTGACAGACTGGAGCGAAACGCAAAACAATTTTGCAAACATATCAAAATGGTGACGAGCTCCGGTATGATCAGATCACCCGCAATAAAGGATAAAGAAGGAATGCTGAGCCGAGATATTAAGCCGGTAGAAGCGGTACTTCAATCGACTTCTTAATGGCCAAACAATGGAGATGATGCCTTCCGGATGGAACGTGCCTGTAATATGTCCCTTATATAAAAAAGCAAACAATTGCGGGATTTCAGTTCTGAAGATCTTGTTGGGGCGTCTTGTTCCTTATGCGGCGGCCCTCATAGGAGACTACGAAGGTGGCTTCAGACCGAGCAGATCCACGGTGGACCAGGTCTTCACAATCAAACAGATGATCGAGAAGTCCTGGGAGTATGGCATTGATCTTCACTCCATATTTGTCGACTTTTATCAGGTGTATGACAGAGGAAAATTGTGGAGTGCCATGAATGAACTTGTCTCCCTGAAAAAACTAATTAATCTGACAAGGAAGTGCGTTTCGGGTTCGGTGGGCAGGATAAGAACGGTTGGGGCTTTGGCTTGGGCGATGGATGGAGGAGGCCCGAGACCGGCAGAGATGGCGTAATGCCATTTAATTTAATTGAATTGAAAAATTTAGCTAAAACTTTTTACGAAATTTATGAATTCTAGATATTCCCAAGAATTGAATGAACACATTCCTATCCAAATGACATTTACAAAAAGCCTCCAGCACGTGTCACTAGAATGTACGGCTCTTTAGCAGTTGTCACACCGGCATGACAGTACCAATTAAATGGTTAATCGTAGATAATCTAATTAAAAATTGGAATAAGGTTCCTTTTTTGGCTGGGGATAAAGTCCTGATCTCAATTCTATCGATCACCTGTAAGAATTTTTTAATGAAATCGGAAAGAAAGCATTATTTATGTGTCATAAAATTTATATTATTGTTAATGGTAAAATGTCGAAGCCAGAAATTGACGAAGGACATATCAGACAGGGCTAGAATGCCAATAAATGTTGTGGTTACACTTTGAAAATCTCTGGATTCAGAGATCTCTAGAAAAATAATTAGATGTAGCATTTTTAATTATAAATAAACGTCAGCCTTCTGTAAAAAACCTCCAAAGCATTATAAGTTATTTGCACACGATACGTGATAATTAAATGGAGATTTTTATACCTGCGTTCTATTATCGGTAATTTTGGCAACATTGTGTTTATTACTTGGGATGTCTGCTAATGGAATTCCCATGGAATGAATAGACCACGACCAACTACCTGGAACAGCTGCGGGATGTTAGCTCCTTTGTATCGGATGCAGGCTAAATACGCAGACGACGGAGAAATGGATCGTTGACGATAACATAAGTTGAAAAAAACAATGGATTTCTCTGAGTCGAACTCCCGTTCCGACCCTTAAGCCTTGTTTAACATTCCGAAGAGTTCCTTTGTGTGTTCGGTGGGATGTAAGAGGAATAATTTATTATAAATTATTAAAACCGGGTGAAACAAATGAGAAAATAAGAATCAAACGTTCAATTTTGCTTAACGAGAAAGGGAATAATTCTTCACCACGATAATGGATTGCATCAAAAAGTAAAAATGACCCAAGAAAAAATTCAGGAGTTAAACTGAAAGGTTCTGTCAAATTCTCCATATACTCCAGACCTTGCTCCTTCTGATTACTTTCTCTTTAGGTCCATGGAGAACACTTTTACTGAAGCTTTAACTGAAGTCGAAAACCACTTGAACGAGTATTTAGATTCACATCCGGAATCACATCAAAACTAATATAGATGATAAATACTTCGATAGTTAAGAGGATAAGATCGTTTATAAATACAATTATTGGTTGATGAGAATCTTGTAACATTTTTTTTTATGTCTGTGACTAGTTTATAAACGTTGACATTCATCGATTGTCATAATTTCCATGCTGGCCTTGATAATTTAAACGCTACGCATATTTTAACTCCCGATACATCTCAAACGCGCGATTCTGAGATCATTATATGTCGAGTTTTTTAAAAAAAAATCTATCGTTAAAATTGGCGATTTAATTATTGCATTATATTATAATAAAAATATTTTGTCCAGGATTCTAGTTGTTTTTAAGATTAATTTACATTGTTGCAATGTCATGACTTTAGCGCAACGGCGAGAAGAGACACCAACAACAATAGCGATAAAAAGGAGAGCAAGGATGTCCCGATTTCGAAATCGAGCGCACTTAACGGCTGCACCTCGGCCGCAACGAAAAACATAAATTTTCTGCATAAAAGACCGTTTTCGCCGCCGCGAGATCAATGTAATGGATTAAGCCCGTCGTTGGCGGGTTACGGCGCACTAGGTCTTCCCTGTTCCAGTAGCGAATCTACCGCTTTGGCGACAAAAAGTGTACGTTTACTACCAGCAATAAATAAAAAAAAAACAAAACAAAACAAGGGAAATTTGGCACAATTAACATTGCAAATTAACCATAACCATGCATTTGTGTTTTTTTTTGTAAAGTCACATTAGTATTATTACGATTGTGTTAACCCGTGTGTTTGCTTCTGGCCGTTTGTTGCGTAATTCTTTATTTTTCAAGTTCGGTTTTCGTCATTTCAGAGCTGCAACAAATTCTACGACAAACGCTAACACTACCGATCACAATTCGACGAGTTGAGGTTTGCCGTACCTCCTGCACATGCAGTAAGTATTCATTTATAAAAGTATTACTTCCATCACTGATCAACGGTCTCCCGTTAGCAATTACGTTAGTATTTTTTTTTCTTTTTCCAGGATCCATGCTCAAGCCTGACATTGTTTGAGACTGCTTTAGTATTAAGCCCCTGTAATGGATTGCGCACGGAGGTACGGAACATCGCTGTGACCATATTTAGATTCTAATGACATTTTTAAAGTGAATTAACATATTGTAACGAATGTGCAAAGTTAAAAAAAAAATAAGTGCAACACACACCAAGTGATTCTTCTCGACATTATCAAATTTTCTTGCGCTATGATATGGTTACGTTTTTATTTGTAATTATGTACATACGTATGTTCCATTGAAAATGCATTTTTACTAATTGTATGTAAAGGAAATAGCAACACTGTACAATAAAATTTAACATGACGAAAAGAATATGTGATGTTTTTCGGATCCACTTCACCGAATAAAATTATTTGAAACCATAGTATTGCCCCGAAGTATCTGACTCCCGTCCCATAATCACATCTCTGTCTGTCCAACGTCATAATAACACCATATGTATGTCACCTACGAGCCGTGACACCGGGTCACGGCTCGTAGGTGACATACATATTGTTACGATAATGTAAGTTAACCGCGACTGAGCTACGTTAGTACTCTATTGCGTCAACCTTCCAACGAAAACTATGAATTCAGGGATATCTTTATGACACTGACCAGAGAGAATGTAAGTGTGAGAGATCCACTACCTACACAGGTAGTTTTGCTTTTTGGAATCCATTAATTAAATGCCATCTATCCGTCGTTGAATAAATAATTATAAACAAATACGGTGAAACCCCATTTTTACATGCAAGTTTTCCTGAAATTTCCGTTAAATTTTTACAATCCCATTTTATTTTAGTACCTTGTTTCTAACTCTGAATCTACATTTTCCCTCTAATTACGTAAAAACGTGGTTTCACTGTAATATACATTTGAAACCAACTGAAATAATATTAAAATGAACCAGTGTCACGGCTTGTAGGTAACATATGTCAGGTTGATGATGTAAGTCAGTAACCGCAACTGAGATAATATACGTCAATTCGCCGGTGAAAATCTTGACACGGGAAATGTAAGTGCTTTAGATGGGTGAATGGCTCTTTGGATTTTCTGTTATGCCATCCATCCATCGTAGTCATCATCATATCCTTTGCATTTATTATTGGAGCTTGATGACTGTTATATCGATATCAGCTTAGATCTCTTTGCTTTTTCTATTCAACGCTTTCAGCTTGATTATTTTACTCGGATTAGTATCATTATTCCTTAGCACTAGATCCCGAGATGGGATTAGGACTCCTCTACAAGTTGTCTATCTCTGGTTGGGTGTCAGCATCACTGACTTACCCCATCTCGGACCATTCGGGATTCTTTTAATGCATCCACTTATTTTTGTGGGCTTCCACTCGGTCTCTTCCATTGTGGAGTCCCACAGAACCTAATCATTGTTTCCATATTAACTAAATTAACAATCGGCAAACGAGATAAATGATTTTAGCTTTCAATCACCATAATGATTGAAAGCCTTTCCTGATATATATTATCTTCCTGACTTATCAATACTTTATGCACTTCCTATACTTCTCTTCATACCTTGCCCGTTAACAGAGATTGGCGATCATGTAAACTTTTTCAGTTACAGCTCAGAACGGTGTGGACGTTCTTCTGAATCTGAACATGTGGGTGTACACCCACATTTCAAATGCTTCTAGGTGTTTAATCGCTTTTTCTATGAGCGTTCATGCCTCTACTCCACACAAGACAGAGAATACAACTGACCAATCTCGTTTTTAGAGCTCGACTTCAGTCACTCCTCATACATATTAACACTTTATGAGCCGTTCACGCCTTTTGGTGTGATTTTGTAGCCAAGCGTTATGAGCTGTTCGCGCCCTTTGGCGGGAGAGCCATACCCCCACTTCGTCATCAGAAAAAAAATGACATGCACAACGTAATTCTACTATTTGACCACAGATGGATACACGTGCTTGTTAGCTTGGATTATCATAACATGAAACCATGCGGCCCCCAGGCTAGGTTTGATGTAAAACCTTGCGGCTCATAAAGTCTTAAAGATATTCATGAAACAACTTTGTCCCTCACTATGATTGTAATATCTTGCATCAAGCATAGAATATTGCGACAATTTCAGTTGTGTCAATGTGCAATATCTTTTATAAGCAGAGTGAGTTCACTAGGTGTAAGACTGGTGACAGCCAGGACACCAAATCGACCTGGATAAGCGACTCATGACTTATCAAGCTGCAATCACTGCCACATCCGAAAAAAGTGATGATTATAACTTCAGTTTTTATACACATATAATTAATATTTAAATTGCAAAAGAATCTACATAAAGTGTACAACTTTTCCTCCTGTTGAAAATTATTACCCTTCTGGTCAATACACTTCTGATAACGATGGGCTATTGATTCACAAACGTCAACAAATATTTCATTTGGTGTTGTTGCATATTCTTGCTGAATTGCTGCTTTTAATTCATCAAGTATCGTCGGTTTTCTGGTGTAGACTTTATCTTTAGGGTATCCCCACTGGGAAAAGTCCAGTGGCGGCGGGTCTGGGGAATAAGCAGGGTATTCTGTCTGACCTCTTCGTCCATCTGCCGCCGTCCAAAGCCTTCTATTTGGAAGATTCTTATCGAGATACGCTCTTACATCACAACAATTGTGTGGAGGTGCTCTTTGCTATTGAAAACGAGCCATCTTCATTAACACTTTATGAGCCGTTCACGCCTTTTGGTGTGATTTTGTAGCCAAGCGTTATGAGCCGTTCACGCCTTTTGGCGTGAGAGCCATACCCCCACTTGGCATTTTTTTTCTGATAAAGATGCACAATCTAATTCTACTATTTAAACCAGATGGATACGCATGCATGTTAGCTTGGATTGTCATTACATGAAACAATGCAGCTTCCAGGCTAGGTTAGATGTAAAACCTTGCGGCTCATAAATTGTTTAAGTCCTCTCTAATGCATGGTAAAAAAGATTTTTTTTAAAGCAGAATTCGATAATTGGCACCATTGTGTACCATCATGAATCATTTTTGGGATATATGCAATATAAATACAATAAAGCAATGAGGAGTTAGCACTTGAGAGGCCCCAGGCGCAATTCAATTTTGAGGCCCTCAAAGTATTTTCACTACCTCTATAATGTGCATTATTTTTCACTCAATTTGCTCAATACATGATTAATTTCACATAAATTTATGTAAAAACAAAGAAAAACAGAATTAAACTTATTAATTTCTATTACTTTTGCTCTTTCTTATTTTTTATTAGCTTCTCAAAAGATAGATATTAGCGATCTCGTTACAAATATTTATTAATTTTGGAAAAATTCAGGGGCCCCTTGAGGGCCGAGGGCTGTCTGGGCTCTATGCCGAGGGCCCCAATGCCTTGCATAGTATTGCCTTAAGGCAGCAACTACTTACGGCTCCAAGAATCATGTTCTGTGGAACAATCAGTGCATATGGTTAGAAATATGACCGTTAGAGTAATAAAAAAAATCGTTTTGAGAGCTGAAATTTGGGGCCCCCTGAATTAATGGGGTTTTCAGAGGAAATCCGCCACTGCTGACTGTAGGGGACATCACAGATTTCATTCCTGTGAGAAAAGGAAAACTAAGAGTAAGGTTGCTGGACTGTGGACCGAGGGGTTCTGCATTATTAAGGACTGACTGAAGGAGCAATGGTGCTGGATGAGGTCAGGACTCTATGCTGGGATTCTAACGTCAATGTTGATTGATTGAGAAGTAGTAAATAATTTATTACTCGACAGAAAAATTATCCGACACCAAATTTAATAATTATGTTCATATATTGATTAAAAGTACAGACATTTGTGCAGTTATATATATTGATCTCGTCGGTTTCAACGTGGTGAAGTGAAGACGTTAATCCAATGGTTTACTGAGGCCTTGTGATGTCCAATATGGTGAAGGGCTTCGCTCCGGCTTCACTGATGTTGTCTTATAGCGATACTGACGTGCAGGATTGTTAGCTTGAGGCACACGGATGTGACAACAGTCTGCGTATACGAATGAAGCGGATTCTTCATCTTAAAAGTGTGAGACGGGCGAGCAAATCTCCAATCGGGACTTGCGTCTGCACAAGACTCTTGTAAGGAACCCGGTATAGCTTCTTCTCCAGTTGAAGCTCATCTTCACTCGGTCACTTCATCCGGTCCAGATGCCTGGGGGTGTTCATATCGATGAGGACTCCAAAACACAAATTTTACAAGCGATAGTGACTTCTAAAGATCTTTGTAAAAATGTAATATGAGAGATATGCTGAAAGTACATGCATCTGCAAGTGTACACGTATTTGAGCTTAGGGCATATGGAAGAGGAATAAATGAAATTCGGGGACGATGAATGCGGACGTATGCGGGAGATCTGGCTGAGGCTATCCGGTTAGAAAAATATAAAAACTGTTTTGAATTTGTACATTTCCTTGTTATTTATCCTTAATCATAAAAATTATTAAAAACAATAAAATTTAAAAAACTGTACATAGTGGCAGTTAATAACGTTGAAAATGTAATTCGATAATTGCTATATAATTAAATAAAACAAGCAAATAACAATTCTATTGGCTGCAGTATACACTACAAGTGTGACGTCCAATTTTTTTTTTTTTACAATATTTTTTGGACAAATACGTTTGTACAAAAATTTTGCACAAAAAACCCTGTGTTATGAAAAATATTGATTTTTCTTCATGCGTTACGATACTACAAAACTCCTTAATATAAAAAAGAATGTGATCTTACATATAAAAAACTTTTAGAATACAATCCTTGAAAAGTCGTTAAAATACCGTAAAAAATTCTAGAGCAATATTGCATCTATTTAATTTTATTATATTTAATTGAGCATTTTATAGTATTTTTAGCATTCTATGATCATTTTCAACGCAACCCACAGACGATTTGTTACAAACATTACAAACAAATGCGTTTCGCGACGCAAATTAACCGCATCAATGTATTAACGTCAAAATAAACGGACTCGTTTAAATGGAAGATGCAACTGCAGAACCGTTAATATAATACGCGGCTGATCGGTGAACGGAAAAATTAAAAAACTCCAGTTAAAATATCTCTGAAAAATAAAACGCGAGGTTTAAAATCTGTATACATTTGTAAACAAAAAAAAACCTAATCAAAAAAATAACCTATAGTAATACTTTTTCTAAAAAAAAACATTCATCAAATCTACACAAAACAAAAAACATCATAAATACTTAATACATAATTTGATAATATAGGTAAATTTATCTGAGGTAGATAATCATTCGATGCATTTGCTTCAACCAGTACACAATAGACAAATGCACGAATAACAAACAAAAAAACTCGATATGGAATAACTGTGAAGATAAAATATGTTGGAATCGAAGAAAATTATAAACTATCAAAGAATGAACAAAACGGAATGTATTCTTCTTAAAGTGCATGTCCGTCCGACAAAACAATCCCATTCCGATTTGAGGTAACTTTAACTTGGTAAAAAAAAAAATAAACGCAAAACAACATTTTACAGAGAAATGATAATTAAAATCGGTTACGCAAAATAATACATTATTTCATAATACGCTAATCGTCGACGCATCAAATACGGCGACGATCAAATTAAACAAAACACCAAGAGTCTGCTGCCTGAGGTATCCTCGACTAATACAAAAAAAAAATAATAATAATCACCGTTAAGCTGCTCCCTCAATATTGACAAAATGTGCAAAGTAACTCGGTCGATACATGAATTTAACAACACTCTTTGGAACCAATTAACCCATCTCGTACGGGCAAATTATATAAAACAATTACGCGATAATATATTATAGTAGGTCGGGCTGGTAAAAAAAATATACCAAAAAAAAAAAAAAATTAGTAGTTTCGTTATATCGTCCTCCAGGATAATTGTCATTGCTTAACAAAAATAATTACTATATTGACATGGTTTGAACACGACAAATAATGAGGTAATCGTTGATATATCAATAACATTAAAATAAACGCCCCGTCGGAATGAAAGGGCGCGGGTAAACCCGACGCAAAGCAATCAAACACTGCCTCGACACGGAAACAATAGCTAACTTTGCATCCGCACGTAAAATAAAAGCGTTAAGGAATGTACGTTTCATTGCATACGCGTAAAAAAAAAAAAAAAAACGGAGAACGTAACAAAATTCGACTCGCCGATTATGTAACGGATGTTTAAAAATATACTCGTTTTAGGCCATACAAACACGCTTACATATATCACCGTTTTCTTAAAAAAATAGAATCGAAACAAGACTTTGCTCCCAAAAAATTGGATTCGATAAACACTCTGAATGATCCATCAGATATATAACGTTCAATAATTATTTATTATTACACAGTACGAAGGCTATTGTTATTCGAATTGTACATTGCGACAAGTCGACGTAAACGACTATTGATATATTAAGAAAAATAAAAAAAAAACACGGAATAAATACATATATATACTCTTTTTAGATTAAACAATCAGTGATATACTTTTTTTTTTTCAATAAATCATCTCAACACGTTAGGGCGTGTGCAACGCCTCTTCACTATATTCTTGACACTTTTCCAACACCTATTATACGATTTGCAGCGTTTAGCCTCGGAATTTACGAGATAAAAATATGTATTTACATGGTATAAAAGATATCATCTATTTTTTTTTTAAATTTAAATGAATAACTTAAGGTATCTGAATCAGGTATTAATAATTACATCTTTTTTTTTTATTAAATCACTTATCGTACTTAATAATTAATAATTTATACTCTCGTCTTAAGATATATATATATATATACGGAAAATTTACAAAATAAATCAATTTTGTACATTCCTTTTCATTTTGTAATAAGTGATTCGCTCTCTTAAAAATAATATCTAGTGCTAACATGTCACACACAACATCGCTTTGTCAACTGAATCAGTTTTACAATATAATTTTACGTATCTACGATACACAAGATGATTAGCAATAATAATGAATGTGTCGTTAAACAATAAATCGTAATGCGTGCAATATCATAAATTTAACAATATTTTTTTTATATCAATAAACTGCATTACGTAATTAATATCGACAATAAAATATGATTAAAGGCATATTATTATGTACTCTTGATTTTATTTCGTATCGTAAAAAAATCAACTCTTCATTGTGTCGGCATCTAGCGCATTTTATGCAAATTTGTATTTTATACATTTTCAATATATTTCTTTATATCACGGTAAATAATTAGTATCTAGAGATGATAAGACATTATTTAAACCATATCATCCCATTGCGAGATTTATCCATTTTTACATAACAAGATCGATCGGAAATTAATACAATAATATTTTTCAATACCTGATATTAATACGATTAAAAATAATACTTGCTCAACAAACATACGTTGTAAAAGGCATTCAAATTTTGTATCAACGTTTGATTTTTTAATAGACGACAGAACCAATAAGCGTAGATATTGAAATATTGCTCTCGGAAATTTAAAATATCGAACCGAGCATAATAATCGTCGACCCAAAAACAACACGATTCGAAATCAAGACTTGTGTTTACGACAAATATTGGACCCTTTATTTACACATTTAAAAATCGTATAAAAATCAAAACGTATAAATAAAATCTTACTTACATTACAGTGTCAACATTTAATCATTTTGAACTTAATCGGTATTAAACTCGGAACTCATATAAAGGCAAACACGTCACAATTTTAATTTTTATCTCCGGCTTCAATATACTCTTTGTAACCACACTATTCTCGGATGACCTAATCTTATTCAACAATCGATATATTTAATACGGTGCATTTAAAAATTAATTTTATCTCAGTACAAAACATGCATCCGTCGTCGCTTAAAGAGTTTCAAATCCTTTACATTTAATTTTAATGAATACGTTATGGACTAGGCCTAATATTAGTTAACTAAAGCCGTACAATCAATTGCATAAATTGCCAGATTCCGTAAATCATGTGTCTTTCACGATTAGCTTTATTGTTAAACGACGAGTTCGCTTAAAATAATCGAGCACACAATTTGAACATTATCCGGCATTTTTACGTCAATTATAAATACGCACACGCACACAAATCTTTTAACTTCACGCTCTCATCCACACGAATAAAATAAACAGTCAATGGTTTGTATCTGTAACCTATAATTACATCTTATCAGATACGCTGAGAATAAACGGTTCATATTTTTGGAAATCTATGATTTTATCGAAAAAAATACGGTTTGTACAATAAATTATATGTTAACCCTTTAAACGCGGCAGAATTAAACGAGTCGTCACGAGCGTTTACACTTAGTTGCGGATTTTCTCTTAGACGCCCAAGACCTGGGGCCTCATTAATTCAGGGGGCATCTGAATAATTTAGCAGTATTTCCTAAATTAAATTGACAAACGAATAACGCCACAAATATAATAAATATTTGTAAAAAAGTTTAATTTTGTTTTTTTACATAAATCGATCGGTAGTAAATTTTTTTTAAAAGGGAGTGGGGCCTCAAAATTGAATTGCACCTGGGGCCTCTCAAGTGCTAAATCTGCCACTGCATTTTCCAATTAGAAAACTATGAAAAAGTGTGAACATAGAACATATTCTAATAAACTAGATTCGTTATATTTACGTAAAAATAAATCAGATCTGTGCTTTAAAATAATAAAATAAATAAAAATACGGACAAACTTTATACATAATCAATTAACAAACGTTAATTACGATAATAAAATTTAAAATAATTTACATACAATATTTTTTTTGATTATTTTCTTCAACTCTTAATATTAGTATGTAATTTTTAAAGGAAAAATCGCACTGTATTCACACTAGTTTTCTTCTAAACACAAGTTAACCGCTTCAGTGCCGTGAGGACACCGGTGGCCTCTGCGTACGGAAGACGCTGAATACCGTAAGCCTATCTATAGATCTATTTATATAATATATTCTATCTATATTTTTTGTGAAAGTCATTTGTGTTTTTAGACAGAATTACGAAAAAAAACCATTTTATTAAATACGCGGTATATAAATTTTTCTCAGCTTAAAACCTCGCGGGAACGGATAAAGTCGCGCTATATGAAACGCATCGCTCTACAGACCGGATTCGTGTTCGCATCATATGCAGCGTGCTACGTTCAGAGGGTTAACATGATTTTAAATTCTCAACGCATCGCAATAAAACAAAAAACACTAATAATAATTTAATTTCAGGTACGGATGGGGTGAGGGCCCTTATCGTAATTGCTTATTTAAATATTAGCATTAATAATCATATCATATTGTAACCAGTACTATAATTAAGCAGATTAAGTCTATCACAAAATAAACACGTCCGAGATAATCGTTTAATCGACCGTCCTTCGTTATTTAATAGTAAAAAAATATTTGCACAATGAAATCGTCGTTATGAATCGCAAAATGTTTATGTAACGGATTGTGTACGCTATTGCAAATATTATAATTTAAGTACAGACTGCCGTCGAAATGAATTTCCAAAAAAAAAAGGTAATTAGATGCTTTCGTTTTAAGAGGATTAAATTGTTATCACTCGTATCGTCATCGTTAAAATACAACAAACGATAAATATTACAATATACACAATAATTTATTATCATTTTCGTTATTCGCAATGTAAAACAATCGTGTTTTTAAGGCTGAATGCTAAATATTCATTGTAAAAAAAAAAAAAACGATGAAATAATCAACGTAAACATTTAAATTATACCGTCTAAATCTAAAACAAAAAACAATTATCAACGAAAATAATTCAAAATGTATAGTTTAATTTCAAATATACCCGCAATCATCCGATTACTACCCTAACGTTAGGTTTAATACTAATAACTTTAAAGGATCCGTAAGCTTTGCATCATGCACAATCACTTTACTTCAATATTGGCAAACAATAAAAGGAAAATATTTTCAACGGTGAAAATAAAAATCAGTATCTCGTCACACACAGTCAACAATGATAAACAAGCACTTTTAACACGTTCAATTGCCATATCCATATTTCGTTAGTTCTGATTATAACTGATGTAACATTTCGTTATTACATTAAAAACATTTCGCACTTCCGAGTATATTGAAAAACGTGTGGTGGTTATCATAGTTTTTAGTATAATATGTTTAATATTATAATTGTATTTAAATTGATTAATTTTATGTATTGTTGCACGGCATAATGTAACGCTAGTCCCGACACAGCATCATTTGATTATTTATCGAAAATGCTACGACAGCGAGATATTGCATCATACAAATGCAGGATATATAAGAGCTCCGCTGTCCCCGCGGACGGTAGTGCCCTGGAATTATTAACTAACGGGTGAAACGCTTCCCGACGAAGCTCTCGAAATAATTCCGTAATTTCTTATCGATAAATAAATTGTGTCTAAACGATTCAGCGTTTAATTGGACACATTTCGTTATTACATTAAAAACATTTCGCACTTCCGAGTATATTGAAAAACGTGATATCATTTCGTCTCAAAAATTTGAATCGAGCATCGGATCGACGAAAACAATTGAATGATTTGTACCTTTGGTGCTTTCATTTTTTTATTCGATAACTAATCATGCGGTATAGAAATTTTCTATTCAATCCGATTCGTTCGTCTAAAAATCGTAATGGTTGCGCTCAGATCCATTTTTATAAAAATTATCCATGTAACCGACGTGTAAACGTCTCGCCGCTAACCATCCAAGGATAACAGCGCCCAAATCGATATTAAAAAAAATTGAATCAAATCATTCTGTAATAATATTTACCTTACAATTATAGGAATAATGAAATAATTGTATATTTATTTTAATACAAAAATGAATGCAATATTTATTCATATACAAAATAAATAAACAAATGAATCAATTACGAAATGATTATGATACTTAAATTTTATATCACAACCAGAATTGTTATATATTAAATATAACAGTCTCATGGGATTCAATTTGAAAAGAGTGAAGATATATATATATATAAATATCAGACTGTCCGGAAAGAATGTTACAGTGCGAGAATATTTTCTTTTTAAATATTATTTCGTTATACGCAGAACGAATTCTTTGGTTTTCCAGGTCCCGAATATTATCAAGAAATGGGACAGACCCATCTCCAAAAAAAAACATAACTTAAAAAGAGCGGTATTGTGAACGGAATTTTCTTATCAGTCTACGCTTAATTACAATGAACAAAAAAAAACGAGGAAAACATTTCAATATACCCGGTGATTAAAACAGCGTCAACAAACTTATATTTAAAAATCTATGTTATCTTAACGTTAATATAAATGTCCATGTACTTCAGGTATAGCTCAATAAAATAGAAATACAAAAGAGTAATATCAATATATTAAATTAATTAAATTTTTAAGAAAGCATAAACGTTGAGTCGAAAGATCGCTGCTTTTAATGAGTAAACAAATAACTCATACGAGTAATTCCCGTAAATCGTAAATTTTGCAAGGATGTATTTTTATAATTGATAAATAGTAGAGTGAAAGAGGTAAAGCTCTTCTTGGGATAGGGAATTCCGCAATAGCGAATGAAAAGAGGGACGAATATGGATTTATGACGAAATTTTCCTAAGAATCAGCCATCCACCCTCACGTATCACCACATTTACTTCTCTGTCAAAACATTCAACCACGTCAACCTGCCATGCACGTATGGTCACCACCAAATATGTAATTTCATTACCTTTTATGCTCTACGATACCTTAATAGTCATCCGTTCGGACCTAATGTGGGAACTAGCCATCTCGATCCTAATGTGGTCACGGCGTCTAACGACGAATTTTTTATCGCGCCCTCAAAATTTTTACTGTTAAAATCCTCCGCGCTAAACACGCCCCTCTCATTCTCCTTGTTTTGTGTTTCCTCGGGCCGTACATTCGAAACGCACGCGTGTGAATCAATGATTTCTCTATCGTTGCTTAATGATTCCTTAATTTTATTTATATTCGAGATTTCCGAATTTGAATTTCTATCTAACGGTACAGTAATGCCATTAACTAATTCTGACGGATTTGTTACATCGTTGAAATCACCCGGAACGCCATACGTCAAATTTTCGTTCGGCTCCTCGTCGAGTATGTCCGACTCTTCAAACTTGGATTGCTCCAGTGTGATGTCGCCCCACAATATAGTCTCCGTCGTGACGTCCGAACATTCGTCGTATCTCGAGACGTCCAGTGTGATGCCCATCGTCGGATCGTATGTTCTCTTTTTATTTGCTTGTTTACAATTTCCATTTGGCATAAGTTTTTTTGATGAATACTGCAAAACAGAACACAAAATTGGCTATTTACGTAAATAATAAAATCGAAACGTTTTTATTATACGAAAATAAATATAATTAATTCAAAGCGATCATACTCACGCGAGGATTTTCTGTGATATTAACGTGTCCGTTGAGAAGTGGTTCTCCCACTCCTCTACCTTTAGTATCCCTGGTAATCCCGTTAATATAAACCAATTCATTCTGCGTAAAAAATTAATGTATTAAAATATTATATCATTGAATGCGAACAAAAAAATATTTATCTTATAATAATAACCTTGAAATCGACTCTCGACGATGAACTGACAAATTCTTGACACTCAAAATCAGATCTTCCGACTCTGAAATAGACATATATATTTAAAAAATGAAATCAATATATTCAAATGTGTAGATGTAGTGCCAAAATTATGTGCCATTTTTTTTTCATTATTGAACAACCATTGTTCAGTTTATTCATTTGTATACAGAGTTGACTGAGTTGTGGAACGATTTACCGAAGCAAGAATTCGATCAGGCAATTATTCGTTGCTGGATGAACCAGATCGCGGGAGGTCTAAAACACTGGATAAAGACGTTCTACGATATTTAGTGGAGATGAATCCAGGCTCTCCATTCCATTGATGCATTAGCAGAGATACTAGGATATATGCCAAGGACGAATCTTTAAACCCTGAGTTGAAAAGTACAGCTTTGAGACCGTCCAGGAATATACATATCTCGGCTCACTTTTTATAAAAAAATAATGAAACCAATTTGGAATTACGAAGAAGAAATATGCTGACAAATTGGTGCTACTTTGAACTTCAAAAGGATTTACAGTCGAGTTCCTCTTAAAGAAGACTAAAGTCAAGCTCTACGTGACCCTTATCAGGCCTGCCCTAACATACGGATCTGGCTTTGACAAAATAAGAAGAGCAACTGGATATCCCGGAGAGGAGGATTCTAAGACGAATATTTGAAGCCGTAATCGGCGACAAATGGATCTGAAGCAACGAGGAGCTATACCGACTATACAAGAATACCGGTCACAGCTGTCATCAGAGTGGCCAGACTCGCGGAATAGTCAGCCGCCAAAAAGGCTTATGGTTAACAAGCCTTCCTGTCGAAAGGAAGACCAAGGCTGAGGTCGTTGGACTATGTAGAGGGACATGGCATCATTGAAACTTACCAGAAGATGGAGTGACGTTGGCGGCAGACCGAATAAAATAGAGTAGGGTGTTGGATAAGGCCAGGGCTCTACAAAAGGGCTGTTGCACTTATGATGATTAATGCCATCAGTGTCTCAACCGGAATGACAAAAAAATCAAAATTCCTTGAAGTGCATTCTAATGGGGGACGAGAAGTGGATAATTTATGAGACTAAGAAACGCAAAAGGCATGGAGCTGATAAAGGACAACCATCACAAACATGGGCTCAAAATGGATTAATTAATGCAGATGTTTACTGTCCACAATTAGAGATTGAAGAAACCCAATCCATTCAGCAAAAGACATCATCGTATAGGGAATTTGAGTGCGTGTTACTGTTATAACTGTTTTATTCTACGGATCTCGCTTCTCCAGATTTTTATTTGTTTCCCATTCTACAACAGTTTTTAGACACAAAAAAGAAGAAATTTAGAGAATATAAAATACTACCCTTCTTTATTTTTGCCTCTAAACGGAATAATTTCAATAATAAGGGAATTCAAAAGCTATTTACCAGATGACAAACCGTAATAGGATAATGGGATGGGATAATATATATATTTGTTTTATTATTGCGCTTTACCCTTTCACTGCTGAGCCCTAGACGTTCATGGGCACATAAATTAAGACCAGCATTGACATTCATTTGCGTGACTTTAGGGTTAATAAACTAATATAAAAAAGGCAAATATTTTTGGCACGACCGATACCAGTAATTATAAATAATGCACCTATTGGTTCTTATCTGTGATGCTTGTGCATTATTAGCATGTTTACGTTTACGACTATGCCAAATAAAGACACATAAAGTCATTACGATAAACAGAACTGTAAAGATGGTCCCCAAAATGATTCCTGAAAATTATACAAAATTAAAATAATTATTATATTAATTTCAGTATTTTATGGCATTCAAAAATCACACGCACCGATTGTTTGTTCTACGTTCGGTTGGAGAACGGAAGAAGAATCCGAAGCGGCATCGTGTGTTGGTGATTTTTTTCTTGCGGGAATTGCAATTACGGCGCCTTTCTCTTCTCCCCATAACGAAACCATAACGTAACATCCCATATTAACGTTTATGTCTTTCAACTATAAAATTAAATAAAAAATCCGACGTAAAACATGTTTAATTATTATTAGAATTCATAAAACAATTCTAACCTCGATCTGAGTGGTGTTGGTTACGTTTCTAGAGGCCCACTTCTCGACCGGAGTACCAATATCTTGAGTATAGAACACGGTATAAATGGATTGCGAACCGTCCGCATTAGTCAATTCATTTTTATCGAAAAAATTATCAACGCTACCACTTAATTTATTGTTTTTCGGAGTTTTTGTGGGGTTCCAAGAAATTTTCACCACGTCACCGGCCAACATTGACCATCGTACATTCGTGATTGAACTTTTGACTATAAATAAAATATTAAAAATTAATTCAGAGAGAATTGCAACCATAATACGACAATCATACCGTCGTAATTTGTGTGACTGATGATAGTTTCACTGAACGGACTGCCTTTATGTTGACTCTGCATCACGGACTGCACTTTGAATGCATAAGATGTGTTTGGATCTAATCCTTTTATTTCAATCCATTCGTTATCACTAATAAAAAATAATGTTAATATATGAAGAAATTAAATAAAATATGTTTTTATTAAAAATAAATACCTTTCAACGCAAATTTCTTTATATTTAGGATTATTTTCGTTAAGGCCGGAGTGATCGTAACGATGATGGCAAACGAGGAAGAGATATCCGTACGGGCTGTTTACTGCCGTATCACATCTCCACGTAACATTGATGGTGCGTGGACCGGTGGGATATACGATTACGTTCGTCGGTCTCGCAGAATATGGACTGTCGGAATCCCAATCTAATTGACTCTCTTCAGATTTCAACGGATCACTAAGAATAACATATTTATATAGTAACATTTATCACATTAATATTAAATTCAATAGCAATTACGTACAGATAATTATTATGGCTAACTTCAGCTCGTCGCTTGACATCTTCCGAGTACGGAGTTATGGTAGATTTATTACCCAAGATCCATTTGATTTCACTGAGATTCTGATTCAACCATACGTCCGTTGGCGAAGCCAGCACACGAAACTCATACATTTCCATCAAGTTATTATCTTAAATTTTTACGACATTAAAACACCTATTTAAAATATTAAACGGCAATTAAATTTTATGTTTTTACCTTCTACGATATATTCAGAAACGTTTGCCGGGAATGTAGCATTAAATATGCTGCTCTTATTTTGTATGTTCCGCCACTGAACTTGCCACTGTTTGACATTTTTCGATTGTTCCCAAACGACGATTATTGACGAGTTGTAAGAATAAAGTGAAAATGGTACTGAAAATAATACGATTCATCAAAATGATGTAAATGAAATTGATTGAAAATATATTTTAAATACTCACCTCCTTGTCCGTGACAGATAACGTGCGCCGATTGTTCGCTGGCTCCGTGTTTTTGGTAGATTTTTACATAAATATCGTAGCCTTTGTACGGTTCTAAGCTCGGCAAATTGTAAACCATCGATTGTTGTATATGAGATATTTCTTCTCCACCCTCTAAAATGATATAAAACCAAATTAAATACGATTCTATTTATTTTAAATCTATTTTTTCTAATAAATGTGTACTAACCTGTTAAAACGTAGTGTACAGTGTAAGCGACTGCTTCAGCGGGAGCGTCCCATGAAACACGAATAGTTTTAGGTGAAATGGGTTGACATTGAACGGATGTAGGCGGATATAATCCTCGCGAAGGTCGCATCAATAAACTGCCTCGCGCCTCTACCTCACCCAATAAATTCGAAGCAAAACATTGATAAACCCCTGAAACAAGAATATTATTTTAATATTCATCTTAATGATCTTTCGATATTAACCACTCGTTACATACCTTTATCTGAACCAATAGTATCGCTGATAATAAGTCCGGGAGGTCTTTTGTCCGTTGCTTTGAATTTAACTCGTCCGGTTATACTCAACGGTTTGCCGTCTTTAAACCAACTAACATTCGGTAAGGGATTTCCCCCAGCAGAACAATTAAATCGAACAGTTCGCGCCATAGGTGATGTTGTTGAAACCGGGATTTGATTGAAGTAGGGTGTTTGTAACACTTCCAACCGATAAGCCTAGAAACAAAGTATTTTTTTTAAATCAAATACGCCGAATACAGTAAAACCTCGATCTATTGCTCTCACAATCATTGCTCTATTTTAATCCCGGTCAAATACCTCTGGGAACAATGTTAAATAATCCCACATCAATCATTCTCCCATTTGTTCAAGAAATTCTGTTACTCCCTGCCTGCGAGGGACTATAACGTATTTCCTCTATGGATGTACATCATCAAAGGCGCAACAGCTCTATTGTAGAGCACTGGCCTTATCTACCATCCTTCTCCATTTAATCCGGTCTGCCGCCACGTCACTTCTTCTGGTAAATTTCAATGATGCAGTGTCCCTCTGTACACAGTCCAATCATATCAGTCTTATTCTTCCTTTCCTCCGGGGACAGGAAGGCTTGTTAACCATAATCCGACTGTCACACCGCATCCTTGACACGTGACCAGCCCACCAGAGTCTGGCCACTCTGACGACAGCTGTTACCGGTATATCCTTGTATAGTCAGTACAACTCCCCTCGTCGAATACGGCTCCAAATATTCGTCTCAGAATCCTCTTCTTGTTTTGTCGGAGCCCAACCTTCATCAGACCCGTATGTTAGGATGGGCCCGATGAGGGCCATGTAGAGCTTGACTCTAGTCTTCTTTGAAAGGAATCTCGACCGTAGACGCTGTTGAAGTCCAAGGTAACACCGGTGTCCTAGCATAGGTCTTTTTTCTACTTCCAAATTGGTATCATTATTCTTTGTAATAAGTGAGCCAAGATATGTGAATTCCTGGACGGCCTCAAGGCTGTACTCTTTGACTCTCTGAGGTTCAAGGATTCGTCCTTGGCATATGGTCGGTCTCATTATTTGCTAGGATCCATTCTTGAGACGCGAGGTCTGGTCACAATTTCTTATCGTCTGCATAGACAAGAAGCTGATTTATTTATTCTCTACATTCATGCACATTTTTGTATAATAAAATAAGTAGAATTTCTAAAGAACGCAATCAAATTTATCTATCTTTAGTGAGCTGGAATAATTTTCCTACCCATTGATTTTTGGGCCCTTGGTTGAGGCAAAGCATCTATTTCCCATCTCCAGTTACTTGGTCTTGCAAAAACGATTTTTCGCATCCCATTTTTTTTCAAAAGATGGATTGTTCATATACGTTTTTTTAATGGCCTTGGCTCTTTTTCCTTGATATTTTTAAAGATTCTGAACACGGGATTTTTTTTCAATATCTAAAGAATAGATAAAGCTGGATTATTTTTAATTACGGCAATCTGTATGACACTGTCCACATTACTACGCCTTCTTCCACTTCAAGGGTTATTTTTTAAATCAAAATTTCCATCGTTGACACTTCTGAAGATCAAAACAGATCCCCAGTATACCAGAAATGTTTTTAGTGGCAATTGTTGCAATCGTTTTATTTAAAAAAGTATAAAGCATACAATTTCGAATAAAACCTTCACTTATAATAAAATATCTATTGGTTTATTTAATTTGTATTTTACAAATCAAATGAAAGAGCAGCAGTTAAAGCTCAGCTAATTCTCGAAAATAGTCAACATTTTTTAGATGGAGACTATCCCCATTTATCATTTTTTGTGGGATTCCGTTGGAAAACGATGGATCGAGGTTCCCTTGTATTTCATTAAAAATATAATAAAAAATAATACCTGCTGGATTTTTTCATATTTATTAGTGGCAATACAGGTATATATTCCGCTGTGCCTCTCGGTTAAATTGCTCTGTTTCAAAATTTCCATTGACGTAATCTCTTTAACTAGCTCATCATCATCCGGTTGAAAATTCCAAATAACCTTAGGTTTCGGTCTCCCTTTAACGGCGCATCCTAACGATACACTTTCACCATATAAGGCAGTCACGTTTCTATATTCGGAATCTTCAATCCTATCGTTGACAAATTGTAAACTATACGATTGCAAATCTGATTTAATAACAGAGATATTTCCAATGAGCATTTGTTTTTGTTTTTTTAGTAGCCAATTATTTGCAATACAACTAAAAACAAATGAAAATATTATAAAATTTCATAAATAATGAATTCATTTTTTAAATATGAACCTGTACCTGTAAATTCCCGAGTCATCTTTTTGGGAGTTTGTAATTACTAATACGTCAGATGGAAATATATAATATCTAAAACAAAATATACGTTAAATATTAGATGATATTCAGAATTATATTTGGATTAGTTACGAAATTGATATGCAAGATACGAACCTGTCATTTTTTGGTAAGCTCTTTGAATCCTTTTCCCATACGATATCAGCCTCGGGATAAGAATTAATAGAACACTTGAGCTTAATTGCATCACCTTCGTTGACCGTTTCATTGGGATAAACACTTGTGTATTCATTATCAAAGACTGAAATTATACAAATATTGAAATTAATTTGGTATACGTACAAAATCATTTAAATAGAATTATAATATGTTGAACGTACATGCGTAATGTAGCGTGATTGACGTGGATATAGTGGCACCGTTGGTACTATTTGCCAAGCACCGATAAACACCCATATCTTGAAACATCAGCCGCTGTCCTCTCTTGCCGCCGAACCTCCTCAACAGCAGTGTACCGTTGTCGTAAATGAATCTCTTAGAATCATTGATCCTAATTTCCGTATCATTGTGATACCAGACATAATTAATCGGGGATTCCGTCGATTCGATTTCGTTTGATTTGGAATTTTTCCCCCGCCTCGGTCCGTCCAAATCCAGTTGTTTCTTTTCGAGTTTTTTATTCGGATGTTTTTTCCTGTTGTTGACATCGTCCCGTCGTCGTTTTCCGTACGCGTTATCAAGCACGGCGTCTCCCTGATCCGAGGGATAATCGTCATAGTCGTAATCGTAATTTTTCCCAAAATTGGGATTCTTTTTGTTCTTCTTCTGGTTATCCTTTTTGCTCCCTATATTGTCTTTCTTCGAGTAGTCGTCGTAATCGTGTAATGTTTGATTGTAATTCTTATTGTATTTTAATTTATTTATTTCTTTGAAACTATCGTGCATCGCCGCATTTGGGTTTGGGGCGTTGCAGTGTAGGTAGCCATTGTGGCATACCAGGCACCGCGGCAACGTGGCCATCTTTTAGTGGAAGACCAGGTCCCCCTCCTGCCCAAACTGAAAATAAAAAAATAATACATTAATATATGTTTAATTACAATACAATTGATCAAGTAGATATAATCTGTTTCAGATAATATATTTTTTAAAAATACCGTAAAATCAGAATTATTCCAACGTTACAATTTTAATTATAAATATTTACCGTCCTCCATAGAACTGACTTATTTTGATTTGAATTCCGGATTACTCTGAATGAAACTAATCGAAAGCAAGACATCGACTGAAGAAAATTATGACTTTGAAATTGAAAGGGCTCGACTATACAAGGATAAACTGGACGAATATTTTGAGCCGTATTCGACGGCAGGGAAAGGCGTATCTGAAGCAATGAGGCGTTGTACTTAGTATACACAGACACAGACTGACTGTGTCAGACCGGTCTGACAGTTCCATCCCTTGCCATCCACCCATACAAAATATAATCCTAGACTTTTTTAAGAATGGGGATAAGGGAGAGGGAGAGTGGCTTTGCACAACTCTCTGAAATTCGATGCAAAGCGAGCAAATGCTCTGTAGCAAATTACACCGCTGACCAGGTCCATTACCCGTTAGGACCCTCCACCGGGAGACCCATAGGAGAAATGCCGCATCGCTGTAATCCTGACAGACGTGCCCACACCAGTAATATGGAGATACTACAAACCTTAACTCTTTAAGTTTAACCTTAAAATTTACCGTGGCCAGTCAGGAATTGACTGACCCAGAAGTCTGGGAAGAACCAGCTACACTGACTATACAAAGATATACCGGTAACAGCTGTAGTCAGAGTGGCCAGACTCCGGTGGGCTGATCACGTCTAAAGGATGCGGAACAGTCAGCCGCGGAAAAGGCTTATGGTTAACAAGCTTATGAGTCCCCGGAGGAAAGGAATACTAAAGTGGTTGAACTGTGTACAGAGGGACACTTCATCAATGAAACTTACCGGAAGATAGTGCGACGTGACGGCAGACTGGATAAAATGGAGAAGGATGTTGGGTGAGGCCAGGGTTCTACAATAGGGCTCATACGCCTATGATAATGGAAACAATTAATCGACCTTAGTTTATGATATTCAATGAATTATTTTCAGCATTTTAATATGACTTTTTCATTGATGCACGACGAGTCTTCAATCGATTTAATAAACCAAAAAGCTTCAAAGGTACTATAGTAAGAATTGAAGAATTCCTACCATGCCGTGCACAGTTTTTCTTTTATTTTTCGATGGGAATCGAAGCATCCGTTTCCTGTACTACATCTCATCATTGATCCGAGGAATGTTTTCCACATATGGTATCCTCAATAAATACCGAATTTCTACAAAATTTTACTGGGATTTCCATCAGACCTTCACTAGTCTATGTCTCCAGAATTAAAAAAAATGAAGATACTCTGGAAATGATGTGTTATTATTTAATAAATCGCTTTGTATTCAAAACTTATTCTTTGTGTATTGTATTTTGGTGCCGTACAGGTGTCTCTGCTCTGGAAATTTTCTAGAGCTGATCAAATGAAAACCCTTAATTGATTATAATGGTAGGAGTTAATGGCCTGAAGAATTCGATTTGTTGTGTGAATGCAACAATTCTTAGAAAGTACATCGATTTTTTTCGCCCAACGTATCCTATCGCGCAAATCGAAGAGCCCGAGAGTGTGCATTGTTATTTTAATTGTGGATTTTTTTGGATAAATCAGATCGCAAGGTCGTCGGCCTCGCGGGGATTACCATATTTGTGACTAACAATCATTGTCGCAATGATATTGTTTGGGATCGACAGTTTATTGGGATTAGGATGCCATTTTCTGTGATAATTTGGTTTGTTATCGCATGGCATTTATGAGCGTTCTTGTCATCTCGCACGACGATCGAGCCGAGGATGGAAACCTACCACATGTCCTAAAGAATTCGGTCGTTAGGAAGCGTTAACCTTCCCCTCCTGCCCTCCCGCGACCATCATGTCACTCATTTGCGCAACATTATTGGCAAAAAAGAGACCTTCACGCACGGTGCGAAACGCCAGGGGCTCTGCAAGGAGCGTCCGGCCTGAACCCGCGGGCCCCCGATGGACACGCAGCGGTTCTCAACCGCGGGCACGCCCAAAAATCCGAATCGCAAAAGCGGATTGGCGCGACATTTCGGCGATGATTATGAAAATGGAACGAGTCCACGATCGCACATTCCCGACGCATCGAAGCAAACGCATCGGATTTCCTGCATTTGCATAACTGCTGCAGCTAAAATAAAATTTGCGACACAAATGCAGACGGTTGAGGATCGCTCGTTTCGCACAAACGACGCAGCGCTATGAAATGCGAAAGAAATACACCAAAATGTTTATAAAAAAAATAATAATAAAAACAACTGCAATTTATCTCCACTGGCTCAAATATTTATGTATGAAATCAAATAAATGCGAAAGCGTTCGGTAACGTATTATGGTGGCGGAACCTTGATAATTCGCACGTTTACATACAAGAGTTACATATTTTAAGAATCAATATGGCGTTCGGTCGAGATGAGCCGTTTATTGTACATGACTCCATATCGTACGCGCATTTTTTCATATAATTTTTGTGTCGTACTCGTTTTTTTATTTGCGCGTCTCGCGTAAATAAATGCGCGGCACAAAATTTCAATCAAAAACACAAATAAACCCCAGGGACACATGAACTCTGTTACCGCGGTTTCTGTGCTCCTTTGAGATAAATAAAAAAAATATATATAATGCGATTTTTTTATTTTTTTTGTTCTGCAATATTGAAAATATGTATATTTTCAATTTGTGCTTGTAGCGAAGTATAACGCAAAAGCGAAACGTCGTCGATGCGCCAAACAATGCGGCACAGTATTGTGATTGGGTATAAAATTCTGAAACATATCAGTGAAATAACCGTGTAAAAACGATAATTCCAGTATTATTTAACATTGTTTTCGTTTGGCATGAAAAAGAACGATTGCTCTTTTTAAGCGATAGATAAGTTCTGCAGAAAACCGCGTAAAAATATACTTGACTCCCATAGAAAAATTAGGGATATATTACATGATTATTTAAAACTGAATCAATGACTTAAAATGTATCGAAAATCGCATAAAAAATACTCGACTCCCAGCGGCGGATTTCCTTTTAGGTGTAAGGCGTAATAAGGCGCGCGCCTGGGGCCTTATTAATGCAGGGGGCGATTTTTTTATTATTATTTTTATCATAAAAAAAATAATTAATAATTTAGCAGTATTCCCCGAATTAATTGACGCGAATAAATATTTATAATATCAAGATCGCTAACATCCATCATCGTGAAGCTGATAAAAAAAAGAAAAAGGAATAAAAAATGTTTAATTTAATTTTTCTTTTTGTCTTTTTACGTAAATTGATGTGAAATTAATTATGTAAACATTGTAAATTTAGTAAATAAAATATAATGCAATGCAATTATAGTAAAAAAATTTTGAGGCCCCTCAAAATTGAATCGCGCCTGGGGCATCTCCAGTGCTAAATCCGCCATTGTTGACACACATAGAAAAATGAGGGATAGGTTCAATAATTTAATAAAACCGCATAAAGCTTGGTCAATGATTTAAAATGTACCGAAATCGCTTAAAAAAGTTCAGAAAAATATACTTCCGGTTCAAAAAGCTATGTTTTATCTGTTCATAGATATTTTTCCATTAAATGGGTTGCCTCGAATACAATCATGATTTGGAACCTACTTTTGTTCCAGCAATGATTTTCTAATTGCGTTCATTATTTTTAAATGCTTTTATAGTAGATTCGTCTAAATTGAAAGATTTCTCCTTTTGCCAAGCAATCTAAAATTGCAATTTTCTTTTCTAAAGAAATAGCTTTTCGTTGATGATTTTTTTCTCCATTGGGGCAAATTAAACGCAAGTCACGACTTACCGCATATAAATAGTCCGCATAAAAAGATACCCGTGTAAAGAATAAAATGTATTTTTTATATGAAATACATAGAAGATGCTAATTAAATTAAATTGAATCCTCGCTAATATAAAAAAAAACAACGATATATCGTCGTTTAGCAACCCAAGGGTTAAACAGTCTAATAATGTATTTCTCATTCTAAAAAAATGGGATAATATAATGAGTAGAGATTTTAATTTTATTCGGCATTATTTTATTTTTAAGCCAAGAAAATAAATATCGCGTATAAAAAATGTAAATATCCAGTGATGAAAGATTGAAAAACGCTGGTATAAAGGGATATTTTTTTTGATATATTGGTGTATTGAATTTTATTCAAATCACACATTTTCATTCGGCAAACATGTTTTCTTTAATAAACTAAGTGGAAAGATTACTCTGAAATTCGACAGAGAAATTCTTCGATGCAAGATAAAACGAAAAAAGGGAATTCACATGCTAAATTCTAATGCACTTTCATCTTGCGGAGCGAATCTCGCACATTGCAATGAAAATAAAAATTGCATTTACATTTAAGAGACAAAATATTTTTTTTAAATACAATAATCGCAAAAGGTATCACGAACGATATATCGTTGTTTAGTAATACGTCGCAATTTTTTAAATTATGAACAAAAATTTAAAATTCAGGATACATACCGTCTTAAATCAAGGATTATTAATGTTTTTTGCTAGTGCAAAATAAAACAACGATATATCGTTGTTCAGCAGTCAGATGTTTAAAACAATTGTTTAAAATATGAAAATGTTCGAAAATGAGATGAACGATAGTAAAAAAAATACCTTAAAATGTAAATTCTTTAAATTGGAGAACCTACCATTGAATAAAAACGGTTATCGCAGCAGTTGGGATGGATTATAAAGGTTCGAAAGGCATTCAAAACCAAACGTATAAGATTCGATTGTCTTGAGCACGTAGCTTTGCTTTATCAGAAATTCCCTCACGACGAAAATATCACTTTAAAGACTATTTACGATTTTGGACTTGAATTTTGAATAAATTTTGAATAAATCGAGTTGAATACATTTCGCACGTTCGGTCAATGTGCGGGGCCGGAGGAGCGTATCGTCCACGGGATTCCATCCCAATTAACATTCCAGCACTTGGAAACAATTAGGATAATGAATCATATTTAGAAATGCGTCGACGTAACAGCGACGGTACCAATTGAGGTCCAGCAAGGTCCTCGCGACCTTGTTGCCCTGAAAGGATTGCGCAAAAAATAAATAAATACACAACGTGAATGGACCGCGGCGGCAAGTGCTATTCCCAAACGTGACATCACTCAAAAGTGTCCCGCTCAAAGAGGACCATTGAATTTCTTTCTGCTCCATCCATACGTCCTGCATTATGCCGGATTGCCCCACCGCGGAATGTGGTGATATAAAAATATGGCACTCTTCGGACTTCTAATCCTCGGGCGAAATCTACTTTATGCTTAACGTCGACTGCACACCGAGACAGAAAAAAAATGATAAAACAATTTCGGATCACAATCGGTGGCATCACCCTACACATCTACATACTATCAAACAAGTTTTTATTCGTTACGATGCGTAATTGTATTTTTTTTCCATCCTAATCTCATTCAACGGTCGCGGGAAAATTATTAACCGACGCTCCGAGATGATCCTCGGTACAAAATGGGCAATTATGTGAAACAGTGCCTACACGTTCCACTAGCTAATCGCTAGAAAAACTACAAAAAAAACACAACGAAAGTATGTTGTATCCGTTTCATATTTTAATATAAATTATAAAGCAAATTAAATTAATTTGACAGCATCATTAACATTTACGGCGACACTCTCGAGATTTAAATCGTGGGGTTTAGTTGGCGCAGTAATTAATTCTTATTCTATTTCATCTCGAGTGCGGAAAGATGTTTGTCAAGTTGTAAGTGCAAAATTTTAAATTATTGCACAAACCCCAGTGAAAATTGAAATGCTTATTAAGTTTTATTTAATTAATTAAGCTTGTAAATGTATTGTTGTAGATCTGCAACAACATGCATTTAAGGGTTAATAGCATTTTTTAACACTAAATGCTGATAAATCTTTCACTAGAATAAAAACAACGATATATCGTTGCTCAGCAGTCAAATGGTTAATCATCATTAATTAATATATTAAGTTTTAGTTGAACTACTTGTCTTTGACTTTTCTCCAAATATGTGCCTACTTCTTACGAGCTGGAATAATTTTAGAGCGAATGTTAGGGAGCCACGACAGTTTCTTTATTCCCAGCCATCACCACCTTACTCTTTTCTCACCACGATGGTCTGCACCGAGCGATACCTTGGTCCTTAATTTTAGCAGTCGTTTTTTATCCTTACTCATCGGGAAAAAAATCGTGTTCTTTATGACGCTCTACCTATGAAATCTACCCATTTTTATGCCACAATATCAATTTCCAAACTCATAAGGTTAATGTGACACCAAATCCTGAATGTCACTTTTAGACAAATTCTGGCTGTAGTTTCAGACCGAGTCCTGGATGAGATTACATTCCGTTTTTGGATACATTATCTTTAAGCAAACGCCTTCCAGACAGGGAGGATGAGCAGGAGCATTGTCTAAAACCAAGAAGACCTTCACTCCAAGTTATATCCTTTTATTTCTTAAATATAAAAATTGAGTTACTATTTATTGGGCTTAGATTGCTTTATACTTACTTGAAGTAAAGGATATTAAAATGATATTATCTAAAAAAATCATAAGAACTAATCGGAAAGTATATGCAATTTAAAGAATACTGGCGAAGATGGAGAACATGGATAATATTGAATTTGACCAAATATCCTTCAGAATATTTGAAATATTTAGCTGATGGGATCTTTCTCGTCTGTACAAAAACAACGATATATCGTTGTTCAGCAATCAAAGGGTTAAACTATTATTTTGTTCTAATAAAGCTTCAAGTATTAAAAAAAACAATAATTCTTACACGCATCACCGATGAATATTCGCAATCAATTGGTATTTTGCATAGTGTTATTGAGGATGTTGATCAATAACTGCAGCAGCAGTTTGCATACCAAAGTGCTTCGTGATTCGCGGACGGATCTCACCACCCTCGACGAGTCCCAGACCCAGAGACCATGAAGTATCCGATAAGGCATTTCCGATCGCCGCGAATCGCTCGATTCGCGTTCGCCTTATTTATTCGCGATGCACACATACACACACATCCAAATAGAAACCAGATTAATCAAGATAACGCAGATTCTTTCAAAGTGGTAGCTAAAACATTCATGGCAGCGGCCGGGGAGGCCCCGACGGGTTTGCTTTTAGGCGGCGGGCCTGGCCCAACTAGGAAGTGCGTACACAGACTCCGCGCCCTACGCCAAGAGGTCCAGTGTTGAGTGCGGCGGGCAGGGGGGGCGGGGGAGGGCGATACGCGAGACGCACGATGCTCCGTAGAAGCAGGGGGAAGTCCGCGACCGACCTTCGAAACTCGAGGGGGACCGAGTAATTAATCGAAAGGAACGTAGGTCACAAAAAAGGGGGCACGCAGTCATTGATTAGAACTTGATCGATGCGAAATAGAATGAAAATTTAGTCCTCGCAGCCGTAAAATACGCATCGGAAGATGAGAAAAACCAATATTGACATTTTGAACTCTTATTTAAAGTCATTGAGTATCAATGCCATCCATTAACCCTTTGACTGCTAAACAACGATATATCGTTGTTTGTGTGCTAGACACATTCGAGTCGAATGGTTGAATAAATTGGAAATAATCAATAATGCGTTGGCAAGAAAAGACTTGTTTCTTCTTTTGAGTTTGATATTATTGAACGTCTTCCATCAACAAGTAGTGTGTCACTGAACCAGATGGATGTGCGCGATCGTGACCTCGACGTCCAAAATAGAGTTATCAGAGCCATCATCCGTTGATTGAAGAATCGAACGATGGAAAATACGCGATCCACAGATCGGATCGCGTTTCAGAAAATCACGAACTCGCCATTGTGACGGCGATTGAATAAAAAAAAAAACCAAAAAACGATCGTCGAGACGGACGACAGATATTGTATTAATTGGTCCCGCTGTGGGAATTACTGCGTTGCTTTGCTCTTGTTGTTGCAACCGTCGATGATATCACGTCATTGTTCTCGGGTTTGGGTGGCGTACGAGCGACGCGGCTTCCTCCCGGACTCGGCAAGGAGTGTGAGCGAGGGAAAAGCAAGAGGAGGAAGAATGGAACACGGCCAACGGCGGACACGCAAACAATAAATAATCGTGGAGGGGGTCCAGTTTGTTTACGATTCGGCTCGGAATCTGCTTCGGTTCCATTACGTAACGCACGCGCTACGCAAATTTCCACTCTGGGGTACTGCCGGGGTGTACGCACGGAGGCCTTGACGCGTCCGAGAAAATGAATACTGATACCGGACAACCTGCACATAATTATGGCGCAGCTGCTGACTAGTCACAATCTACGGCCAACATAAAGACAAAGGAAATCTATATTATTTAAGATTTAACAAAAAATATTTACAATCGAAGAGCGACAATATCATCCAGCATCATTCGATAAATTCATAATAAATTAATGAAATAAATAACAAAAAGGTTTCACACCACTGATGTAATGTGTGCAGTAACAAGTTGTTTTTTTCCGAATTAATTACCTTATGGGGGTTTTATGACGTCAACGTCGATTGTTATTAGCATTTCTCGTTATTATTATGAACGACGATATATCGTCGTTTGACATTAAAAGGGTTAAATAATATATTTCATTATTATTATAATTTATTAAAAAAAAAACCAGTCAAAAAATATTCTCAAAAGTTGAATCAGATTATAAAATATTAGGGGGACCCGAAAGAAATCGCGTATTTTACAACCTGATGTTCGAGTGCAGTTTGTATCCAAACACGGCGAAGAAAGGAAACGTCTAAGTTTTAAACTATTGTTTAGCATTATTTATGAGTAATAAAAATTATATTATTGTTAAGGATATTAAATAAATTTATCATAAAGTGCTGATCTTCTAAATTGTATGATTGAGATCCCTGGTTAAATCGGATAACCCTCGAGAAATTATCGCAGAGACTCAAATCTCCAAGGTCCTCTGTACAGTCACATTTGCAACCCATCAGTAAAACTAATAGAATGAGAATTTGGACACGCACGTAACACAATCGCCGTACTTTCAGAAGATAACAAAGAAGAGCAGAAAAACACATGCAATTCTTTGTTGTCGAGACAAAGAATTCGACCCTTTTTACACCAAATTGTAACTGGAGATGAGAAACGGATCGTTTACGATAACATTAGTCTAAAGAGGCAATGAATTTCTCCGTATCAAACTCCCTTTCCGACCTCTAAACCTGATTTAACACTCCGAAGAGTTCTTTTGTGCATTTAGTGGGATGTAAAAGGAATAATTCATTACGAATCATTATAAGTATAATGTCAAATCAAACGTTCAATTTTATGTCATAAAATCTTGGCATCATAAAGGAATGACCAAAGTAAAAATTCAGAAGATTAACTGAGAGGTTCTGTCACACTCTTCATATTCACCAGACCTTCCTACGTCTGATTACCTTCTCTTCAGATCCATGGAGCACACTTTAACCTAACCGTGCCGATGGGTTATTTTTTTGGACTCCAAGTTTTTGATTTTTCTCAAATAATTTATTTAATATAAATTATACATGTCACATTTTTTTTATAATTGTCTAAAAATGTCTAAAGAATAAATATTATAAATAATCATTGTCCTTTATTGTATGCAATTGCAAAAAAAAAGGATCAAGATATTGATAAATAATTCATCAACATGCTTGGGGTATCTGAGATACCCCAATCGGACGACGCGGTTATTTGCGAGCCGCCGTGACGGATGGGTTCAGAGAATAAGTCGAAAACCATATGAACGAGTATCTTGGTTCAAAACCAAAATGTTTTTTTCTATAAAGACATTGAAAAACTACAAGGACGTTGAAAAAACAGTTTCTAACAATGATGGAAATTATGTTTTATATGCAAAAGAAAAAAAGAAAAACATAAATTCATAAAAAAAAATGCGCGATTTCTTTTGGGTCCGCTTAATATAATAAGGTAGACTAGGTTTAGTAGTTTCGGGATAAGGAAAGATAGCTTCATTGGAAGTTTGCTTCGAAGTCCTATCATTAAATAAATAAACGATTGTTAGCATTTTTGGCCGATTGCGTAATCAACGATATATCGTTGTTTAGCACAAGTATTAAACAACGACGAAATATGACTCTCGAAAATTTCCGGGAAATAGATGCTTTTTTAAATGGTTTAACTAAAGCTTTGATTGCTGAACGATTTATCGTTGTGTTTTGTACTACCGAGAAACATCTCAACATTTGCTGAAAAAATAATTATAAATGATCGTTTTTGATCTATATACATATTTGTTGTTCATAATTTAAAGTAAAATCGTGTAAAAAGAGACGGCGAAATAATTAATTAGTATAATATTAATTATTTAATGCGGAATAATAGCGAATTTCAGTAAAATTTCAGCACGAGGGCGTTTCCTCGGAGTGACCCGCTGAGATTTGTAATTGGGCTTTGTTTAGTTTGTGTTTATTCTCATCCCACATAACAAACAAATAAAAGATTCAAAGAAAATCAGAAATGTATTACATCAAGAGAGTAAATTTAAATATACAACGTGGCCGGAAATTTTTGTAAGGGCTAATGAACAAGTTATGTACCTCAACCCTAATAAGGAATCCATCATCTCCTCAGGGCATGTAACACCCAAGTACATTTATTTGCAATAGCCGAGGAATATAACACAAACTTAAGGGTGAATATACTAGTGCTACACGTGCTGAAATATATCTATCTATATATGAAAATAGAAAAATCATCCCTCAGTATATTAGAATACATCTCGCTGAAACTTTCAAACGATCGAATGGTAAAGTTTATTCGGCACAAAAAATATACAATAAATTAAGTTTCAGCAGTTGTCTTTCGTGATTAATAGCAGCATCTATTAATTAATTCTAATAAATAATTCCGTCGTAGGTTAGTCATCAATTAGACGCTCCGATATTTGCCTCAATTGGTCTGCTATACCACATCAGATGTGTTCAAACGTGGGTCGCGTAAATAAATAATAATAAAAAAAAAGTATATATTTATTACACATCCGAATCGTTTAAAATAACATTAGAGTTTTTCCGCTCGATAAACACCGGGGCAACTTTGCGAAAACTAAAAAGGTTATCCGTCTCCGCACCAGACTTAATTCACCAAATCTTCCGTAAATTTTCCTGGAGAATAATGGCTTAACTTTTTTTTCAGTCTAAGAAAACTTGTTCAGATTGGGTCTATAAATGTCGTCGAAAATTAGGAATAATTTACTTCTATCTTAGAGAGAGAGAGAGTGAGTGAGAGTAAGGCGCGTGAAATGGTTTCGAATTTATTTATTTATTCGATTCAAGGAGCCGCGAAATATAATTAATTTGGCCTTACTTAAATAAAATGAGATAATTCCATATTTATAATATATATATAGAAATACAACCGATCCACTTTTAAATACAGTAAAATCTGTTTTTGTACGACTTTTTCTATGCGGTTTTATCATGCGTTATATGAAAAATAATATATAAGTTTGCCTGCATATTCAAATGTATTAAATGTATTTTTTGAGAGGTGAGGTAAATTTTTGTTTATTATTTTTTAACCTAGACGGTGCCGGTGTTGGGGTATTGGGGACCCCAACTTTTTCAATGTAAAATGTCACAAACTTTTTGTATTTGTCTAAAAAAAAGTCTAAACAATAAATATTACAAATAATCAGTGTCATTTATTGTCTGCAATCGCGAAAAAAAAAAAAATAAGAATATTCGCTGCTAATGTCACGCGCGCGATGTTTTTTCTCGCTCGCATCCGGTGCGATATGCCGAGTGTGGGTGATAAGTGTTGCGAGAGATCAGTCTGCGGCGAGTCATCGCCGAGAGCGTTGTCATTCACGCGTCATATTGATTAGTTAAAAAAATCCAAAATATAATAATTATGAATCATATCATGAATAACTATTTTTATTTTTAGAATCCATTTTTTTTAAATGTCAAGATATGGATGTGGAATTCATCAACGCTTGGGGTATCTGAGATACCCCGATCGGACGACGCGGTTGTTTTCAAGCCGATAGATATTCGTAAGAATTTTAATGCGTGTTTTTGAATGCGGTCCGGTCCCATAAACACCGCACAAACCAGGTTCGACTATATAATATAACATTTATGCTAGTGTTTTATTATTTAATCTTTGAAGCACTTCTGGAACCTAATTTTTGTTATGGCATTTAGATCCAGTACCCACTACTTCGAACTGTATTTTTTTCGGTTCGATTTTCGTTCAGGTTTTATTTAAAATATATACACCAATCCCTCGATTTACGCGGTAGATACGTCCCAAGAAACAAACGCGTAAATCGAGACTTTGAGTTCATATAAAGTAAGGGGATAGGTTCCAGAAAACGCGTAAAACGAGGCATAAAAAAAATACAATTTTATTGAAAGAAAGAAATAGATTTAATAAATCGACATTTAAATTTTATAACATCTCTAACGTATGAGGTATATTTAGAACTGATCAGGGATCCGGAGGTGATACTTCTTCTAAGAGTTATTTCGTTTTTTTTAATTGTACGAACAGTAGATTCATTCAGTTTATAAGTAAGAGATGCAAAACTTGGCTAGAACAATATTTGACGCACTGCACGCGCAATGGAGGGGGGGTTGCAGACGTCTGGTCGTTGAAGTGGGAATAATCTGATGCAATATATGCATTTGAGTGACACTTGCCACAAAATATGTTTGATTTCTTAAAAAAAAATATTGTTTTTTCTGACCGCGTAAAATGGGTACCGCGTAAATCGAGGGATTTGTGTATATATCAAAGGGTTTCGGTTTTCGCTCTAAAAAAAAAGTTTCTTTTCGGTTTAACACTCAACTCCGAGGAATTATTTTTTAAAAAAAAATAATGTTTTCATTTCTATCATTTTTAACACGTACCGAACCGTAATTGACCAATATATTTTTTTCGGTTCAGCCTAAGTTTTCGTTCCGACATAAACAACGGGTTTTCCGGCTGTTCTCTTTTCATTTCCGCTTAGATGCCTTTGGCGATTTTGTCCTTTTGGCGATCTTCTCAATTTAGAAAAAGGTCACCTTAAATGTGTTTTTTCGTCGTCGATAACATCTTTTCCCGAGTTATATTTCTCAATAATATATTATTTGATATCCATGAAAATCACAACATCCTTAACAATAACTATTTTTGTTTACATATTATGTAAACAGCCGACACCTGCCATTACAAACGCGAGTGTAAAATCGAGCCGACTTGACATTTGGAACAGTACACTATTATTTTTTTTATTTACCATAAATTAGCAAAACTTGGGCTATTAAGTAATAATAAGCAAATAAGCATAAAAATATTCATGACTGGATGTTTACTAAACAAAAAAGTGGACTCCGTTATTTCTACACACGATGATAACAAAAATAAACTAGACAAAACTACGTATAATATGGGCATACGAGGAGTGAATGAATAAATATACTTATGAATAAATCGCAATTAGATGCCATCTGATGAATAAGGAATATAAAAACCATAAAAAAAACATCGAAACGAACATAAAACGAGCAATTCAACAGAAGAAACATCATCTCAAACGTCATTTTATTGTTACTAAAAACAAAAGAATTTAACAAATCCATTTTTATTTTGGCCGTAACAACTTTTTTAGTGTCAATGATTGTTGTGATTATTTAAAAAAATCATTATCTAATATAAAGTGAGTAAAACAATAAAATTACAAAACAGGGGATAGTTAACTATAGAGTATTATTTTTTTTAATAAAGTGAGGGAAATAAATATGTCGTTTGGGTAGATTTTTCTTCATTGCTGAGGGAAATTATGTCTGCGTCAACTCATTGAAGAGGAACATTTGCGTCATTGTGTGTTGTTTTTGTCCGAAAGAGAAATAATGGCAAACGTAGCAGCACAAAAAATTAAAATAAATTATGAACGACGATATCAAACCATTCAAAATATGATGACTATATACAAGTATTGTGATTTAACCTTGAGAATTGAGCGTATAGCAGAGCGCTATAGGAGGGACTGTCGTAATCGCTATAGAATACAACACTATAGCAGGGAGTGCCATCTACCGCCAGAGAGAGCAGATCTAACAGCTTAAAAGCTTGATAAATCTAACTCTTACCAAAAACTATAAAATAAGACTGTAAATAAAGAAAAACCTGGATTTTCAAAGAAATTCAAGAATGTTAATAACTAGATAAAAATCTAAGGTGTAATGCAATTTATTTTAACCCTTTGAATGCTCTACAACGATATATCATTGTATATATTAGTCAAAGATTTATCAGAATTGTTAAAAAATGCTAATACACCGTAAATGCATGTTGTTGCAGAACTACAACAATACATTTACGAGCTTAAAACTCATTTACTGTAAAAAAAAATATATATTGCATAGCAACGAATTGCAACAAAGTGTAAAGCCAATGAGCTTTCAATTTCTGCCTATAAATGTCTTTGCACAATGTGACAGTTATAATTAAATATTTCTTCGTCCGATGCAGACGGTTTTGATGATTTTTTAAATTTGTTTTTGTTGTTACAATATGTTAGTCCACCATTATTTATTTATTTATAACTGATAAATTAACCTATGTTGTAGAAATGCAACACTATGCATTTAAGGTATATAATAATTTACGGTTTCCATTGTTATTGTTATTTATGATGGCCAAAATAAACGCTGTTATGTCTGATGAGGAGTAAAAAGATAATTTTGAAGATTGTGTGAGAGATGTAAATGAATCATAAGATTTTAAGGATAATCTCGATTTTGATCCTTCCATCCCTATGAGAAACGGTTATGCAGATGTAAGAATTGATTCTATTGATGTTGAAACAAATGATATGATTCGCAAACTGAATATAGAAGAAATTCTCAACTAATAAAAATGGACACACCGTATAAAAAAAAACATATTTTTACAAGTGATTTGATTGATTGATAAGATTGAACAGGAAACCACTCTTGACTCAAATCAAGTACAAACAGATATAACAAGAAAAATGAAAATAAACATTCCGTGTCCTAGAATAATGAAGGATTACAATGCTCACACGGAAGGGGTCAAAAATCGCATAGACAGAATAGAGCATCATTAAAAGGTATAATATTCAAATGGAAAGGGTATATTAAAATATATGTAAAATGCGAAAATGTAAAGGATATTCACAAACAACGTGCGAAAAATAGTAGCTGTTTGTAAAATTTCATTTATACAAGAATGCATAGTGTTGTAGATATACAACTAATATTTTTTTTATTTGAAATTGATGCATTTAAGAGTTAAATCACTAATTAAAATATACACTAGGACCTATATTCATCGTTTTTTGAGGGATCCTCCAAATAACTATGTATGTAAAAAAACAATGAATGCGGGAATGCGATAAACAGAAAAACGATTGATCGGGGTTTCACTGTATTTCTATATTTATATACATTTTTTATTAGAAAAAAATGCAGTGACTCGCAAAATCCAAATCCTTCGATTCGAATATACACGTATCAACTGCCGATTCGGCGGGGAATAAAACAAAGATTCAATTTTTCGAATGCAAATAAGATCAGACCGTCTTCACGCTCCATCTTCACTCCGTATACGTATATACACCAACACACAGATCATATATATTTTTTATGTTCGATTTATCAGAGAAATTTCGGGAAACCGGTATTTTATTTTGATTTAAGAAAATATTATATAATTCTCGGTCACACATATTCTAATTTTACGTATAAAATATCGGAGGTGGATGATTTCACGTCTCGACTGCTTTAATTAGAGATATCAAAACCACACATGCCATTATTTCCACATACTTAGACATAATTGAGATTTAACACAGATAAACAAAAGTTTGTTTATAATTTAGTATGAAAAAATATTTAATAATAATTGTAATGAAACAACCCGTTCGTTCGGTATGAAAAGAAAGGGTGATTGACGTGTAAACTCGTAATGAATAGCTGAAAAAAAAATATTTTTCAGTCCAATCAAATTAATTTTCATTAAAAATTCAATAATTAATTTAATTATTTTTTCATGTCTGAAACATATTAGTGTTTTGTTAACAACACACCGGTTGAATCGTCATATCTTATCAGAAGATTCTACATGAAAGATTGTGGTAACAAAACTTGTCTATTTGCGTAAAGTAAACCGCAAATTTTCTCTTAAAATTTACGCCTCTTTGGGGAAAACTTATATTATCTTTAATTTCGGGCTGTGAAAATATCTGAAAGCGTGCAGAACAACATTACATCCACGGTAATAACAACAAAATTTTACAGGGGAAAAGTGGAACAAACACAGAGCTACAGTACGTTAGATACATGACCGAAAGCACTTTTCTCTAATTACTATCAAATTAAATATGCATCATTTCATATTACGAGAGCTTTTGTGATGTAATTTAAACTTTATAAAATTTCATGGCTTATTTTCGCACCGAAAAGCTCAATAGACGGCTTTGTTTATCGGTTTTTATATGATTCATAGGCGGAAAATGGACGAATCGACGATAAATCTCACAAAAACTAATAAAACAAAGTACTTTTCCGTGCGTCCAAATCGAGGGATTTCACAAAAATCAAATCCAATAACTGAAAAACGAGATAGGGGATGAATGCAGAGCATCGTCTTGCACTCGATATGAATCCCTCGATTGCTAATTAAAATAAATTAATTATATGTATTTTTCCTCAATTATCTGTGAGAAATATCTGCCCTTTGTACGATCGCTGTGTACACGAGTCATATTAGAATTTCACAGAACTCAATTAATTCGTGTTTATCAACGAGAGATCAAGAACCCAGAACGTAATTATGTGCTTAAGAGATCGTTGCGAAATAATGAAACGGCACAGCGCAAATTTTAGTATCGATGCCGAAAAAAAAATTCGCCCAAGGTGTGTAAAACCGATTTTCGGTTGAATTTTTGGACGGTTCGCCGGTTTTCCGTGACCTTTAATGACTGAGCCGGCGTTGGGAAAACAAAAGACGCCGATTTTACCAAATCAGGTGTGACCAACCGGAGGACCGAACGGTCCGGGTACTGAACGGGTGATCGACACTTAATTAATCGATTAGACTGTATCGGTAGTCGAAAAAAATGGCAAAGTGTTTCGTCATTTTTTTCGACGTACATTACGATCACAAGATAATCTCTGTACACCAGAAGTCAAACTATAGATTTATTTTACAATTACGATATGAATATGATATATTTGTATAATTGTATAAGCAATAATCTATCCGGATCAGATAACCGTTCGGATCTAGGTAGGCTAGATATATTTATTTATCTCGTTTCTCTACTTACACACGATAGAAACAGGAAAAAGTAGGCTAAACATCTCCATATGCCTCGGGAGAAAAACGATTTTTTTAAATATTTATCCGAAATATTTTAATTCTAAATTTCAAACCATGATGAGACTCTCTCGACAATTAATGAATCATTCAGCAAATATATACCTGAAACAATAAAAAAATATATATTAGCATAAATACATATTTTATCAATTTATACTATTATAAATACATATGGAATACGAATAAGATGCACTTAAAATGCATGTTAACCTATTTAACGATTTTTATTTTTTCTCGAATAACTTTTTTAATATAAATCATACATGTCACAAACTTTTTGTATTTGTCTATAAAAGTTAAAGAATATTTGTCCAATATTCGTTACAGTTGCCACGCAAGCAATGTTTTTTTTTCGTTCGCATCCATCGCGCATGTGCAAGTGCGAGTGAACCCGCACTCACAGTTAAATCGAACAATTTTTTTTTCGGAAGGAAAACTGGAACCTAAGCGATATACATTTTTTAATGGTCCGGAACGAAACCCGAAACGATGGATTTTCTCACTAGTAGAACCGATATACCCGGGGAAGGAAACCCTTATAATGAAGATCGATAATCGACCAAGTATTTTTGGTCATTCTTCCTCCTTACTAGGGGACCTCTCCTATGGAAAGAGGTCCTTTACCATGATGAAAGGATTGCTATTACGTAACAACGTTAATGCTAGCTGTGACTCGTCACGCCGCAACCCTTAGAGAAGAGGAAAGAGAAACCTGGGACAAACCCCCTCTCACTTGCCTGGGACACAGTAAAAATGGTAAAACCCGATACCAGCAATGATCAAGAGAAGGATATAAAAGGATATAAAAGGGGAGTCCTCACGTCATTGTGAGACTCCGATTCCCTTATCCTCGACTACCATTCGAGAGTCTGGTAAGGTCCGTGGGAAATTCTAAAACTAAACAAGTGTCATCGGTGGTTTAAAAAGTTTAAAAATGGAAATAGCATCACAAAGATGTCGCAAGAAAAAGACGACACTAGAAATTAGATGATGACGGTGGATTCGGATCATAGCAATTGCGGAATTATCATTGAAGCATGGTCTACAGTTAAGGATCATCTTCGTCGCATAGGAAAATTGTACAAGCAAGGAATTTGGGTTCCTCATAAATTGACGAAGATAGCGCTCGATCAACGGCGTATCATCTGCGCGTTTCTTTTGTCTCGGTATGAAGCCGATCCGTTTTTGCGGCGAATTGTAACTGGAGATAAAACGAAAAAACAATGGCTTTCTTCCGGAGAAGTACCTGTTCCGACCCCTTGATCATCACTAACAATAAAGAAGGTCCTTGTTTGTGTGTGGTGGGATTTTTCTGGAAATATACACTCTGAAATGCTCGAACCTGGTCAGACCGTTACAAGCGACAGTGTATTGTGAACAACTCGAGCGAATAAAACAAGAGCTCATAAAAAAAGGTTTTGGTCAATAACAAAAAAAGGATCCTTCAACACAACGAGGTCTCACACTGCAAAAATAATACAGGAAAAAATTAGGGAACTTGGATTATAACTTTTAACTCATCAACCTTATTCACTGGATTTCGCGCCGTCGGATTACCACCTTTTCATACTTTTTTAAAAAGGGAATCGAACAACTGCCTTTATGCTGGCAAAAAGTGTTAGAAAATGATGGAAATTATTTTGTTAATTAGTATTTACTATTTTTTTTAAATTAATAAATGTTTTTTGCCAGTAAAAACAAATTATAACTCTTCAGTCCCCCTAATATAAAGAAGTTTTTCGCGAAAGATATTTTAAATCCCTTAACTTTTGCTTCATTTACAATATAGCGTTTAAATCGAGCGACGCCGAACTGACCCGAGGACATTAATGCTTTATTTTATCATAAATATTTTTTATAAAAATATATTTATATTGATATTAAATCATGGATACAATACATTCTCTTTTTACGCGGCCCTTAGCACAACAGTGTTATTTTTTTATAATAACAATATGGAAATTGAATGAAATCATAAATCCCGTTTTTGTTTACATTACGTAGTATTTGAAACATATCCCCGTGCAAAAAGAGAATTGTCTGTAAATTTATTTCTTTATATAACGCAAAAAAATCCGAACAAAATACCTAGTCCGAGCTATCAAATTTCGGCTAAACATACAGAGTACTTCGGATCGATATCTTCCGAGAATTATTTAAGGCGAGCTGCGGGTTGTTCATCCCTGATTTAAATTAATAAAATAAAAAAAACGTTGCCAAATTGTTCATACATTGAGATGGCAGATTCGGGTTTTCAGGGAACAAACGGACGAGACAAAAAAAGATGTAAAAAACGCGTCCCAGGGCCGTATCGGTCACTTCTTCGGGGGATATATCCGACAAAAGAAAAAACCGAAAAAGGGCACACATTCATAAGCGGAAAGGGCGTCGTGCACTTCCGCTAACCGCCAAACAAATAATGCGAGAGGGCTCGTGTCCTCCTTTCGGGACGGTTATATATTTATTTGCCATAAACACGACTCGGTTATCCAATATCGGATAAGGTCATACTGTTAACATTGTTTCGGATGTAATGTTTAACCCTCTCGTGACTGCTCGGGTAAATATTATACCGGCGGAAATTTATGGTCGCAGGCATGGCCCGTGTCAATAGGGACGTGCTCCCGATAGACACGCACTCGCGATCAATTATTACAAACGACTCGCGAAATGGGGGTGGGGGTTGGGAGATTTGCGAATCCGTTATCGAGATATTCGAGCCGCCATTTTCAATCGGATCGAGTCTCGTCTCTTCTCGTTTCGGCTAAGCCCGCGATGATATATTATTGTCTATGCAGATCCCATCCGTTCCCATTTATCATATCGTTATTTATTTGTATTCGGTGCGAGCAACACCTGCTCTTTCAAGATTCTGTAATTGTTTGCTAAACTCGAATTAAACAATTACATAAGATATGGCCAACGTTTGGCGTGGCAAAAGAGTGGATTGTTCGAGAAATATATGGTTAAAATATATGGACAATTCATATAAATCATATTGAAAAAAAAATGAACAATAGATAAAAAAAAATGTGATTTAAATATAAGAGAAAAATGAATGAACTAGTCTGAAAAAAATATGTTTTTAACTAAATTTAATAAAAATGGCTCTTGCTTCTCTTAAATGTATAAAGGTCATGAATAACCATAAGAATTTTAATTATATAGTTCTTCCTTGATCCGATAGCCTGAAAAACTACTACGAGGATACAATCTGTTCTTCTTTCTCAAAATTCTTTCTCATCAGCTCAGCATAAAATTTCAATAGCACCCAATCTCGTGTGCTCTAAAATGATCTCGTATATCATGGAAGTTAGAATAAAATTATTATTTAAGATTTTGATTTTCTTTGAATTTGAAAAGGCCCCTTTTTTAGAATACACCTAGGCCTCGTATAACACGGTCATATGGTTGCACAAAAACACTGTGTAATACAAATCCGTGTTATACGAGGTTTGAAATTCATACAAAATTAGGGTTTCGTTCCAAAAAAATATCAAAGTTAGTTAATTTCATACAACATTTTCAACAGGTACTACTTCCACAGGGCCACAGCTTTTTGCAAAAAGAATTAATGAATAATAATAATAAGTAATAAGAAGAAATAAGAAAAAATAAGAAACAATAAGAAGAAATAAGGAAAATATAAGAACAGATACTAACAAAATAAGAATAAATAAGAATCAATAAGAATAAATAAGAAAAAATAATAATAAAATAAGAAAAAATAATAATAAAATAAGAAAAAATAAGAAAAATATAAGAATAAATAATAATAAAATAAGAAAAAATGAGAATAAATAAGAAAACATAAGAATAATTCCGTTTCGTCCGCTTTGAATATCTAGTATGATTTATGATGGCGCTATCCATGGACGTACAAATCAAGCATGTTAATTAATTTTTAATTATTGTTTTTTTCTGAAACCGTGTTATACAAAAATACTTCACAATTAATCATGCCGTGTTATGTAAAACCGTGTTGTATAAAACCGCGTTATACGTATTAAACTAAATATGAATCTAATGAACATTTCCGGACACTGACAAAAGAGATGTTTATCTCAGTCTCAGTTTCATAGACGTTTGTCTATCTCTGGAAATTTTCTTTAGAAAAATGAACAAGATTATTGGATTTCTTTAAAGAATAAATTATTCATTTGATTCGACGATTATTATTCCTAAAAATAATTATTTAATATTTATTATTATTATAATACAGTGAAATACTAACACTGAAATCGGAACCGCGTAAATTGGAGTCCGTGTTATTGGGGGTATAGCCTGGCGCGTGTCGAATACACAGACGCTAGCCAACGATTGACTGTATGCACCGCACAGACGACCGCCCGGCTGTGTGTGTGCAGCTGAACCCGTTTCAAATGTATAATCGGCCTTGTATGTATTCGTCGACCGTCGGCTTAAATGCGACCGCGCAAGTTGGGGTATAGGCGTCCATCACGTTATACGGAGTAGTTTAATAGGGGGTTCCACTGTACGTTTTTATTAATATTTTCTCGAAAATTTCAAATCGAATTCCCTAATTCTAAGAGATAAAATTTCTAAAGAAAAAGATCTTTAAATCTCGACAATCTAATAAAAATTAGTAATTTACAATTTCCACACGAATATTTGCCTATATGTTCAAGTGTGCCGTGGGATTAAAATATAGGTTGAAAAACACTGGTCTATCGCAATGATTTCCACTGCTTTAACAGCCAATAGATTAAGAATCTAATAAGACTCTCACTGTAGCTTCTATATTATACATAGATACAGGAAAGCCCCATATTTCTAGAGGTGTTTAAGGTGGTGATATTAAAAATGACATAGTCTTACAGCTTCTGCACAAGGACTCAAGGAATCTTTAGATACTGTAAGACAAATTAAACACTTCTAATAAAAGGTATTAGTGCGAAGACTAGTGGTGGATTTATATGGATGCTTATGATGTTGGAGCATCAGTTCCCCGACAATTGGGAGCCCCAAAGAAGTCCCCGAGAAGTGGGGCCCCAAAGAGGCCCCCAAGACTGATTATTTAATAGATTTTAGTTTTCTTTCTAACGAACTTGAACTAACCATAAATTCAAATTAAAATGTCCGGATAGATTAAATTTAATCAGCAACATAAATCTTGAATATTTTTTTCCAAATTTGTATACTATTCTAAAAATCTATGCCTTTAATCTTGATATATATGTTTGTTACTAAGAGTAATTAAGTAAGATAACCGAGAACTCCCTCTCCCCCCAATTATATGCTACTAGGGGTGAAATACAATTAGCATCAGACGCCAAAAGTCGCCATCCGCCTCTTCCTTCTACAATTAATCGTCGAAAGTAAAATAGAAGGAAGCTTTCGTAATTATGAAATTAAGCAATTGTATCAGACTCGAAGTGGAGTTTTGTTCTGCACTTCAGATTCTCCAACTTCGTCTCACCGAGGATAGTAAGCTTTTAATTCCGACAATCTTTGGTGGTGGTTGTAATGTTTTGTTTGTAAATCTTAGCTTTGTAGCAAACAATAACTGGCCAAAAGCATTTGAGAAATTGCGCTACCGAAGAATGGTGAAGAGTCAACCGTACAACTTTTTCATAATAAGCGGAAGTTTGGACACATCAATCTTGGACTGAAGTATCGCCTTCTGCAGATCACCGTGGAAGGAATAGTTGAAGGTAAACGCTGGTTGGGAAGAAAGAAGCGTGGTTCCTCAACATTAGCAACTGGACCGGATTGAGAGGTGCAGAATTATTCCATGTCGCCAAAAATCGCCAAATGTATGAACCAAATACATTCGAAACTTGAAGAAGTAGAAAGTTTATCAACGCCTGATCCACCATCATCGAGTCATCGTCCTGATCTTAGATAATATATTTTTTTGTTCAGAAAGGTTATCTCTATGTAAAAAAAATAATAGTTCAAAACTTCTTAAAGTGTGGTCTGCGTAACAAAGAAATATAAATGATTTTGGTTTAACATCAGCGCCTACGAGGACTCGAAAACGCGTCCCCCGTACTTCTACGTTGGCCCCGAGGACGCGTTTTCGAGTCCCCCCGGACCGCAACGTGTTAATATCATAGAGTAGTAATTTTTCCATATAATAATAATTTTCAGTATTAATTAACACGTCATAACTTATTTCGGTCATGAAAATTTATTGGGCTCCCCGGTAATTCGATACATTTGTTATGTAAATTCAAACATCCCACGTGGAATTGAATTGCGACACGTGTCGCCATCCGATGAATCTCTTCGATTGACATATTTGGATTAGAAGACAAACAACGATTTTAATTTCCGGCGCCGGGACGCCGCTGTCGACGCCCGTCGTAAATCCGTACCTGCCCGGTGTCAAATCAACACATGGAGCTGTTTTGATTGGCGCTATTTGGCGGAACACTGCCGACGTATTTTGGCAATTTTATTGCAAAAAAAATCGCACATAAAACAAACGTCGAGCGCAGCGTAACCCGTTAAACGCCAGATGAAAATAAAACGGACTATGGATTGTACTGCATTAGCGTTTGGCGCGCATGAAAGAGCAATTTTATTATGGGTATTTTAACCCTTTGCTGTCGAAATACGATATATCGTTGTCTCTATACTGTTAAAAATAATTATAATTAACGATAATTTCATTGGACGGTTGACCTTAAGTAAGGTTCTAATGTCGACAGAAAAAGCTGATGAAAAAAAATGTATTGAGAAGGTATAGAGCTCTAAAGATTTGATTCAATTGAATGGAAAACTTTACGAAATGGTCACTAATGGATAAAAATTCTATCCCCCTCATATCATTGATCAAATCACACGGGGATGATAAATAGGAATCGGCCAACTTGCCAAAATTAAATATATAATCAAGTCACGGAATTATTATAAAAAAAGCTTTTTAGCCTTTGCAGAATTTAGCAATATCAGATGGAATATAAAATGATTGTATAATATATTATTTTTAGTTTTATATTTAATAATTTAGAGGCCTAACTCCCATTAATATGATTTTCAGTGCCCTCGTGGGAAGATCTGGTTATTCGGCTTCAGCGAACGTCTGAAATTCCTCAAGGGTTATTAGAATAATATGACCTGTAGACAAGGTAACAATCCGAATTGTAACAAAAAATTAACTTATATCAGATGTGACAAATGGATTTTTAATAGCAAAATCTAAATAAAATATACGAATGTTATTATGATTATTAATTAAAACTAAAATTTAAAACAATACCAAAGGAAGCTGTGATCCGATGTTAACGATTATAGCAAAAACTATAAAAAAAAAATAGAATTTTAGAGAATAATAATAAATAAATTAAAAAATGTGTATCTAAGGCTTTTAAATTTAAACCCTTAGACTGCTAAACAACGATATATTTTATGGATATTTAAACCTAATTCCCCGACGAGGATCATATTTATTGATATACGTAGGGATTCCCAACCTTTATCCTACATAGGTGATAGGCGATACTAATAATAATCATAGGAATTTAAAAATTAAATTTGAAAATAGAAAAAAATATCATCGACCCCGATAGACCAACCACTATGGACCATCTTTAAACTCTCATAGACCTTCAGGAGGGCCAAACAAAAACGGTTTTCATTGTCCGACCGAAATTTAGAGGACATTATAAAAAAATATACTAATATTCAATGATAAACAGGCTAAACACAAATACGATGGCCGATTAAATCGGCCCGTGGCACTTTTCGCATGTCGCTGCTGGAAAGCAATTTTGCTGTAGGATACCACGTTCAAGTTTTTAGGAGTTATGTTGTATAAGATCTAAATTACAGTTTTATTTGAATGGTTTTTGATTCATCTGTAAGGTTTAATTATTCTAGATACGGAAACATTGCTTTCCAGGGTCGATAATATATGCAAAGGATTATCTACAGTTATTAAGGAATATACACTAGTGTGTCACAAGTAAATAGACCCTTCATAATACAAACAATACTGCAAATTCCTAATCAATTTCTCGTCAATCCCCCTTTCTAGTCCAGAAGTTCTAGTTATTTTAATCCATTTTTCAGTTAAAAACGTCATTAACTGGTTTTTACTAATAGGTTTTCGGGATTTTTTTTTCAATTGTATTGTCAAATAATAGCACAAGTCCATCTTCTAAAACAGCAATATTTTTTTAAGAATTTAAAATTCAATCCACAGAATATATAATCAGTTTTTCCGCCATGCCAAATTGCACCCCAATCCATCACACTTATGCCCCCAAATCTCACAGTACTTTGGAAAAAATTATCCTCTAATTGGTCTTTAGAACGCCATCGTACCCATACTCGTCCACTATAATAAAATTGGTAGCATCGGATTTCCTCAGAAAAAACGCATTCTAAAACTCTTTAGTTATAGTTTATAACAGTTGGGCTTAAATTGAATCAGGGTTGTTTCTGGAACTTGGGCAATAGAAGTTTTTTGTTGTAACTCTTGTGTGAAGCACAACACTATGGAGATGCCTTTGCACCGTTATTTTTGGAGAGATTTATCAACTGTGCGATCTCATCTATGGATTATTTATCTCACCAATCTTTTTTTATATTTGAAGGTCCAGGTCTACCCGATTTTTGAGAAACAGACACTTTTACAATTATTTTGAACTGGATAATCATCCTCACAGAGATATCGCATGGAGCTGCCAATCTCAGGCGATCCCAGTATACAGGACCTTCTGTAAATGCAACTCATTTGTTAATTCTAACCGAGCAACTTAAAACAATTGTTCAGAGATCTGTCATATTACAGTTGGAACCCACCAGACACAACTGAAGTCAAAGAACCATTTTTTTGCGCGTCTATTTACTTCTGACACACTAGTGCAGGGGTATTTAACCCTAAGCCCGCTAATTAACTTGAACAATTTAAATTTTAAACTTCAGGGGAAAAATAAAGATATAGCAGAAATGATTTATTCTATTAAAGCATTCAAAGTTAACCTTTTGCACTCGACGCTTTTTGAAGTCCTTAATACCTCAACACGTGTTATTTAATAAATTATTAGTATGGATTTGTGCAAAATTATGATTGTTTATAAATATAGTGAATATTATAAACCTAAAATAATAATTTTATAAATAATACGTAATTGATTTTTTGCATGCCCGTCAAAGCGGCGGCATTCGAGTGATACCGAAAACCTCGATGCCGCTTCTCAGGCGACATTCGAGTACAAAGGGTCAAAGGCACATTTTCCAAGGATGAAAAAAGGGATATTATTCACCTAAAACAATTTATTATTCACTTTTGGAGATTTTGGAGCAATTTTAAAGTGGCTTTTGATACTCAGTTAAACGTTTTTGAAATTGCTAATTCTTCAAGAAGAAACGTCAGAAATTGAAGATGGAATTTTAAATGTTCAAAATGACATCATATTAAAATAGTGCGGACTGAATAAATATATTTGGAATCAAGCCGATCATAAAAAGTACCCTCATTTCAAAAAAGGAACTTACAAAATTAAATCCTGTTTTGTTTACACATATTTGTGCGAATCTTTATTTTCCACCATGAACATAGTTGAATCAAAAACCAAATCTCGACTTACCAATAGCAACCATGATTGTTTACGATCGAGTCCTAACTTAGTAAGTAAAATGCAATAAATGCACTAAATGTGCGTTGTTATTTTAAATATTTATGACTTTTTATCATATTTTTATGATTCTTTTGTAAATGTAAATAAATACATAATCTTTCGATTTATAAAAATTTAGTAATCAATGTAAAATATACATATGTAAAGATGTTGTAATGATAAAATATACAATACATCTTGTTTTTGTTTTTAAATCGAGCTATTATTCCCCTAAATATAAAAAGCGTCCGGAAACTCAAATATGGTTAAGAACCCCTGCACTAGGGTAAATGTTTTTTTTTAATTAACAATCTGTTAGGTGGGTGCATAATTATTAGGCGTGTTTGTAGGCGGGTTATTTGTTAATAAAAAATCCTGTTTTGTTTACATTTTTTTAATAAAAATATTATTTTATTTTCAGGTTATAAAATCATTCTGAAACCATTATTTCATAATAAATATTGAATAAAAACGCCCGATTATTTTACAACCGCCTAATATTTTAAATATTAAGTCGACAGTGGTTAAATTATTTAATTGTATAATAATAAAACGTATTTACTGGATTAATGGTTATTTAGTCACTGTATTTACATAAGCTTTAGCTCTAGCAAGGGGTTGTTGTACTTTATACTTGTATCACAAAGATAATATTATTAAAGAAAATTTTCAAACGTAAATTTAGAAATGCCGATTTGTACCGTACAAACGAGTAATTTGAAATAAATTTTACAGAATATCAGTATTTAACCCGGGGCTATTTACATGTTGTTGTTTGCGAACGTGCGGTTATTAACCCAGGGGTGAAACATTATGCGAGGGCGAAAAAAATCGCAGTGAATATATTTCGTCCTCATTTACTTCCGCTCGTGTACTCTTCGGGGTCCTGGCTCTGAACACGATATACTTAAAATTAGATAACAATGCCTATGTATATAGTAAAAAGCTAACGCCTTAATTTCGTATATCATCCGCTTCGGTTAATTCCAGAATATTGCGTTTGTAAATACAGTGAAACCGCGTTTTTACGTGCCCGGATTTCACGTTTTATTTTAGTGCATTTAATACCCGCCTTTACGATTTTATATTTCCCGCAATTTACGTTTTAAATACTTAAAATTTGAATCAATATTTAAATAAATGCGCGACGCTTTTTAATATTATTACCGACAAAATATCCTGCAAAAAAAAGCATAGATGACTTCAAAATTGTTTAAAAAACAACTTTGTAGCTTAGATGCTTTGATATGAGCTAAGAAAAGAAAAAATATCTTATTTCTAGATAGATGCCCTGTCCATCCAATAGTGAACTGCAGCCATTGGACTTACTACTGCAAAAATCTGCTACAAATATTTTTATCAAAATTAGATTGACGTGAAGATGCCAAAAAATTTAAGGTACCTGTTTTAGATGCAATGCATTACACTGTTAGGGTATTGGGTGTAGTTAAAGAAATAACGATCAAAAATTTGTTTGGAAAAGCTGGAATCGTTAACCATTTGAGTGCTGACCGTTTTTTCTAAATACTATTCAAACTTGCTGAACAAAAAACGATGAAAAGAGATGGTTTTTTAAATATTTAATAACTTTCATAATTTTTTAACATATTTTAATGAAAAATTCACACATAAAAACATTTTTAATGAATTGAGTATTAAAAAAAATTAATGTCATAGCCTAATTTGCTGCTAATGTGTTTTTATCAACCCTTTGGTTGCCGGGCCTTCTGGGATTACTATTCCAGAAATGCCACGAATTTTAAATTAATAATTAAAAAGTAAAAATGGGTTGTTTAATTTATAAATATACTGTAGCGTTGTATGCATTGCACGTGTTGTTTAAAACTGTTATGTATATAACTGAAGCAATTACCCTACAGACGGTTTAAAATATATTGGATACTACGATTTCAGATCCGTCGGATCCGGCAATTCTAGCTAATGTAGAAAAATCCGATAAATCGGATTTCGGCAAACAAAGGGTATTTTTCCATTAAAATAGCCAACAACGCGATAGAGAACTATAGTAATGTTTCTAGATTAGCTAGTTATACGAGTCTCTTATGCTTCTGATGTTCCATAATCGTTTATAGATTGAGAACCAAAGATTTATTTCAAAGTCAAAGGCATATTTAGGGTCCTTAAAAGCTATATTACTAGCATTGAATACGTACAAGATCTACATTTTCGCTCCAATTAAGTTTTTTTTATTGGTCTCTTCAAAAACGTAAATACGAGGTTTTACTGGAATACTTGTAATGATAGGCGGGGGAATGGGTTCTGCGGAGGCCCCGACGCGAAATTAAACACCGAAAAAAAGAGATTAAACAGTCGATAGTCGAAACTCTAATTGAATCATAAGATTAGATTATTGTAAGACTCAAGGACGTGGTAAAAAAAATGCGGTCCATGCCCAAGGCCGCGACTGATGGCGTGTGCCTTCACTCGCCTGCGTGACGTTGCTCGTGACGCAACGATCCCGATGACGTCACTGCAGGGGTAATGAATCTGGGCACACGGATGAATAAGATATATGATGATGGAGCGCAATAACATGACTTATTGTCGCTTTTATTATGGTCATGGCCGTACGATCCTCCCGTGCAAACGCGGCAATAGATTCGCTCTGTGAATTCATTGGCGCGCGATGGTGAAGGCCAAGCGTTGGCAACACTGGTTCCAAACGCGAGGCACGCAACCGCTCCGATAACCCCCTTCGAGATGATGTACGAGCTTGGATTTGGCATGGTTTCGCATTAGACATAATTGAAACGGGCGTGCGCGTGCGCGGGAGAGGCGGCACGCCGTGTTTGTCCCTTGCTGCTCTGTTCGAAGAGGATGGGGTTAAAATGCAATTAAAGTAATTAATAACATCGTTTTATTATTTTCGCAACGTCGCTGCTACCTACGATTCAATGCCATTTTTTATATTACCCAATTTGGCAACACGACTGATAATTTAGTGCAGAAAGTGTTAATATATATTGTACAAAATATCTCACGACCGATTTTTTTTTACCTATGAACGATTCTTCGTTGGGACCGACTAAAACGGTTGCGTTCGTTGAAATGTAACACTGAAATTATACGTTGTAATAGCTTATATTAACACTATGACTGCTAACGCAGGAGGAAAAAATTCGACTACTTTAGTGGTAATAACGATTGTATTAGGGGGGACCGAAAAGTAATCAAAATTTCTTCGATGAGCTTATTGACAGTTGGTTTGCATCGAAACGGTCCTGCAAATACGTAAGTTTTGTTATTACGTTAAAGCTATGGTTATAAATTTAATTTTGTGGTTAATATTTTTTTTATACCAAGGGGAAAGATAACAAGGCCAACAATAGAAAATTGTGTGATATTTTTGTTCGATCAAGGAATGAAGACAAAGGAAGTAGTCAAAAAAATTGTAATAGGAATCTCAAAGATGTCTCTCGAAAAGGACGACCCCAAAAATTAAATAATGATATCCTGAAGGCGACGGTGGATTCAGATCTTCGTCAAATAATTGAGGAAGTATCATTGAAGATTGGCTGTTCGTGGTCTACAGTTAAGGATCATCTTTGTCGCATGGGAAAATTAAAGTCAAGGAATTTGGGTTTCTCGTGAATTGACGGAGACGGCGCTCGATCAAGGGCGTACCATCTGCACGTCTCTTTTGTCTCGGTATGAAGCCGATCCGTTTTTGCG
>JAGXCT010034598.1:79157-123252 GCA_022495035.1 Philopotamus ludificatus
AACATTTTTAAACAACACGTGCAACGCATACAACTCCGCCGCTACAGTATATTTATAAATTAAACAACACATTTTTACTTTTAAATTAATAATTTAAAAATCGTGGCATTTCTGGAGTAATCCCAGAAGGCCCGGCAACCAAAGGGTTAATAATAATATTTGTGCCAGATTTCTGTCCCTTAATATTAATTTTAAATCGCCACGCATTCATTGTATTGTAAAAAGTGAACGTAAATAGCGGGAAAAGTGAATTACGGGCACGTAAAAACGGGATTTCATTGTATTTTTTTTATTAAAACAAAAAAAAATGTTTTTTTTTACAAATATTATTAAGAGGATGTAAATTTATGTATCCGAGACAAATTCTTGAATTAAATATATATTTTAATCCATTCTGCGACATTTGTGAGCTTGCAAACTAATAAATTCATTTATTGGAATACCCCAGAGGAGAAAAATCGCACAGTTCAAATTCTGTATCGAAATAAAAGCGATTAATCGCATATTTTTTGTTGCGAATTAACGACGGCATTAAAGCTACACACGCGTATATTTTGATCATAAAAAAAAATAATTGTATAAAATCAGGACAATGATTTGTGGTACGAATTTGCTGGTACACGAAGTAATTAAAATAAAAACTCCATTTTTTGGATAAAAAATATTATTTTCATTCGCGACATATATCAAATTAATGAAGAGCATAATTGCCATAATTAAGTGATGAGCGAACAGACGCACGCAAATTTTCGTACTTTTAACTCCGGTCCAAATTATCAATTAATTCATTATGTAACCGGTGAATAATAACCGGCATTTGCCCTAATTGAATGAATCGCTTATACCTCCCAGAAAGAGACGCGAATTTTAAAACGCGAACGGTCGGAAACAATTTTTTTAGCCAAACACTTCTCGCTAAAAAGTTGGGTTGATCCCCGCGGGTTTTTTTTTCCGAGACCTACCCCTACACCTCCCTCGCAGTTACTACATTGTTTTAATTTAAGACACCGAAAAATGCTTTATGCTTATTAATTATTCAAAATTAAACTTGAAAGGGCGGGATATCTCCGGATTATATTTGTGTTCGCGGAGACGGGACGGTTAAATAATGAATATTAATATTTACATTTATTGTCCAAAGTGGAAATGCCGAAATTTAATCATTTTTCCGAACGACTGTTGGTCATGCGGAAGAGATACCGAAAATAATGGGAAAAAATCAATGCATAGATTTGTCAAACAAACAGCGACTTGCACATCTGAAAGCCAAATCGTATTTGGCAATCAATCATTCGTATGAAAACACAGATCAAGCATAATTTATACGCGCCATTATAATAGGAAATGTATAGGCATTGATTGATTTATAACATTGCCATACGCCACGAAGATTTGTACACTTAAGAGCGCATTTAGATGGTGAAACTTTGCGAAAGCTGAGCGTTTTTTTTTGTTTCAGCGCTTGAAAGCTATCGCAGAACAGATAATAAATATGTTAAAAAAAATAGGGAAACTATTCATATTGAAGCATTATCGATCATTGTGGGGGTTACTTATAGCAGGGGTCGGCAAACTCTGTGCTCGCAGGCTAAGAATAGATGTATTTTACATTTTTAAATTCTTTATAATTTCAAAACACGCACTATAATGAAACGAGCGACACTGCTCGATGATGCAATTTTTTTTTATTGAAAGTAGAATCTAAATATACCGACTCACCCTATACCATTATACCAGGGATGAGCAACCCGCGTAAAATCTGTTTAGAAACACTTTACCGATTACCATTACTTTTTTAACCTAGCCGTGCCGATGGGGTCTATTTGGGACCCTATTTTTTTAATTTTTTCGAATAACTCTTTTAATATAAATCCTATATGTCACAAACTTTTAATATTTTAAAAAATAAAGTCCAAAGAATCATTGTCCTTTATTATTTTCAATTGCTAAAAAAAAATAATACAACAATATTCGCTTCTGTTGCCACGGGCGCGATGTTTTTTATCGATTGCATCCGGTATGATATGCCGAGTGCGAGTGAAATTATGCAATTGACATTCGACAGCGAGTCCTCAGTCTGGGGCGGAACATCGCCGAGTGCGCTTTTTATTTACGCGTCATATTGATTAGTTAAAAAATTCAAAATATCGACCAAATTATAAATCATATCATGAATACCTATTTTTATTTTTAGAATAATTCATAATGCACATAATGCACAAAAAAATCATGGAAAATGATATCTAAATAATGAAACCTTTTTTTTCGATTTGGATGTGTTTAATCTGTTAAAATAAGAATATTAGAAATAAAGCTCCTAAAATTACAATAGCTTTTATTACAATTTATTAAATATTTATTGGTTAAATGATCTGATGACCTTATGTGACATCACTGTATTAATGGCGTTCGAAAGTGTTAAAATATTTATGACGAATCTTGACAAAAACAGGTTTGACTGTACAGAGTTTAGCCCCGATCTATATTTTTTATAGTTCCGATCAAACAATAAAAATTCTCTCATTTATTGATTTTATTTGAAAGTCCTTTGAAAAAATGATGGATTTCAGTGTCTTTATTTGGATATTCAACATCACTTTCAACTTTTTCAGAAGTTTTTCAGAGCCAGATTAGAAGTTTAAGACACTTTTCCATATTTCAAAAGAGAACCGTTAAGAAAATTTTAATTGATTTCACGCGGGGTAATGAAAATGTTAATTTTCTTCATTATCGCTTACTAAAAATATTACAAAAGACGTAAATTTGCATAAATTGTCAACCCTCCTATAGCGCCGAGAAAAGAACATTCCGTATAGAAACCTGCCCTGTAGAAGATTAGGGAACAATACAAAATTTGTGGTTAGATTTTTTTTAATTGTATAAGATACCCAACTATAAAAAAATAAACCGTCAAGGTAGTAATAAAAACGATAGGCAGAACATTAAGTAATAAATATAAAAAAAATAATTATGGGGTCAATAAATATGTCATGGGGCTATAAATATGTTTCGAAGAAAGTAACTTCTCTCTGCTTGATCGTCGACATCATTGAGGGTTATTAGAAAAGTTAATGATTGAAGCAGTTAATCGGCAACGACCGAAAATACTGAATTTATAGTACAGAAAAAATAAATCAACGAAAACAGTACAGTAGATCCGCTTAATTAGACAGATCGGGCCCATTTGCCCTCAAAAAACTTTGGCTTCAAAAAACATAGTTTGGGGTAAAGTAAAAAAATAATATGAAATCAAATAAATTATCAAAAAAAAGCTGAAGAACAGTCAACCTTCCTATAGTACCTAGATAGAAACCAGGCTGTATAAATCTGCCCTATAGAAGACTAGGCATACATAATTATATATAAGTATACATAATTCGTGGTTCTCTTACGCACTCTTACTCTTTGTCTCTCTCTCTCTATCTCTAATTCCCTCCGATATCACTCAATATCGCAATTCTTAGAATTAATAATATTATAAAATATATTTCAAGAGAAATAATCAGGAGATGCTTTCATCAACTACTGCCATGACTTATTGGCAGGGCTTATCAGAGGGGGGAGGGGCCGCTGCCCCGGGCTTCGCAATTTTAGGGGCATCAACTTAGCAACATGTTGGACAAAAATTTAGGGGAAGGCAAAGCGTAACGAAATTTAAAACTAACAATAAGACAGAAATAAAAAAATCGATGGTTTTTTTTAACTTTTTTTTAAGGAGTTCTAATATATTGCCCCGGGCCTCGCATGTTTAGCAGCAAATTCTATTAATTCTTTATGATACTGTCCAGGGGGTGAACCTGAATTTTACAAGCCACCACCCCCAAATCTTGCAAGGCTGAAAAGGGGCCGCGTTTCGAAAAAAATAGTGATGGGATGAGTGTGGCGAATAAGAAAAATACAGACGAATATTGAAGCATTATTAGTCGTCAATTTATGACGAATATCGAATTTGAGATTTAACCATATTTACAAAAAAAAACATTAGATTTATTTGCTGACGCGTCTGTAGACCAGCGACACCCAGTCTAGACCACTGCGTGTCACCGGTCAAACGCGAATATACTGATTACACCCAGTTTTAAATGCAGTACAGTAAAACCTCTGATAACGCGAAAGTTGGGACCGCGTTATTGGAACAACGCGTTATCGGGATAATGAAGCAGATACAAAATTTAGGGTTACGGGAATTTCGTAAAAAAATACAAATCTGCCATAACTAAGAACAATGTAAAAAAAAAATATGAATCTAAGATGAATGAAATATTCGGTTGCCATGCACATGCGATCGTCGACATGCACATAGATATCCATGGCTCATTGTCTACATCAGGCGTGAATGGTGAGAAATGTGTCGAGCACTCGCACACATGAGGACATAGTATGTGCGAGCGAGATCAACACACAGGCCCACCCAGCCAAACGGCATAGAGTTTACGGTCGAGCTATGAATGAATAGAATGCGCTCGCGTTATTAGGGTGAATTCCGCGATTTATTTTGAAATTCGCGTTATCGGAACACGCGCTATTGGGGGTATTACTGTATTTATTTATGCAGTTTTCGGTTGGTGTATAATACAATTACCAAATTGAATCAGAGTTTCGAATGCGACAACGCATGAACGGAAGACTTTGCGGATCTAACCCCATCGCCACCGACGACCCCCATCCCCGCGTGTTTGCACAACACATGACTAATTCGCAACACACCACTGCCACATTTATCATTTTTCACCCCGCATCTTGCAGCCCCGCTCTCGCCACCATGTCGTGGTCGTCGTCGTCTCGTACGGAACGCCCATTAAAACGGCTGAGGTCATTTAAGTCGGCTTTTGATCGGTGAAATGACCTCCATAACCCCGGGTACCAAATTAGAGAATAAACGCCTCGGCTACGTTTTTATGATTTTATTAACGCGTACGCCATGGCCACCCCTCGTGTGTCGTAAAATGGCGATAGTTCATCCCCAGCCCTGCTATGTCTCTCGTTTCTCTTTCGCCATGGCTATCCCCATAATACGCAATAACAGGAAGATCAAACAATGACAATATGCAACGGTTGTGATTTTTATTCAAATTTTAACGTGGAAAAGAATTAAAAAAATATACGAGTATAAAAACATATAAATTGGAAAATGGTATTTTCGTTACGACCCAAATTTACGAGAAATGAAATTTGTATCATAAAATTCATCGATACTAATTCTGTTTCATTATAATTTAGTCACCGAATGGCGATAGCGTCTATAAAATTTGCAAATCGGAAAAAATCTATAGCACAAAAGGTTCCCAATAAAAAAAAACCGCTTTAAATTCATTACACGATTTTATCATTGTTATAAAAAAACGTATATTAATATATTATTTTTCAATGGTGATTCCATACTTATTATTATTCTAAATTACGCACGTTTGAAATGTAATTGATAAATCTACATAATACAGTAAACCCTTCTATAACACTCCCTGCTATAGCGCGGTTTTCTATAAAGGATTCGACAGTCCCTTGTGGGAGTAGAGAAATGTAGAAAGATTTAAACTATTATTTAATAAATATTGAACATTTACAGAGTCTCTTTTGAATTTTGTGAGAAATCTCGATTGTAGATTAAAATATTCGGAAAGAGGAATACTTCACAAAAATAATAAACGATTATAATTAAATAATGCAAAGGCGACATTATAGTAACACGGTTATTTTTAACACTGATTTTTGTTTCACATGGTTTAAAAAAATCATATGACATAAATTTGTAATTGTCCTAAACAAGGGATAAAATTCAAAGGGTTGAAAGACAAAAGTTGTTAATCTAAATGCACGCTCAATTGAGACATTACTGGACTATTTAAACTTCTTTCACTATTACTATGTAGAAATCGAACATATCTACCAATTTTATATGTTCATCTTATATTTTTTTGCACGTGCAAAAAAAAATCGGGCGTAAGTAAAAAAAAGCAATAGATAATAGCTTTTCTGAATGAATTAAATTTAACTCAAACTAGCTCTTGTCTAAAATTGCTCGTCAGCGCTAACAGAGTCGTGTATTGGAAGGATGCGGGGCGGCAGCGGGGTGAGGAGATCTTGTCCCTAAGCGGTGTGATGCGCTGCAACTCGAAAACAGTCCCACGCCATACTGAGTCACTTATGAAATATACTTTTTTTCATTTTTAATCTTCCGCACCACCCCCAAATAGTTTACCCATGAGCATCCACTACTTATAATTATACTCATGTGCTAAGTTTCAAACAACAGAATAATAAAAAGGCTCTTTCAAGGTTTAGAGATTAAAGAGTGCCTCGGAAATTTGACTATTCGGGCATTATTTTGTACAATTTCCCCTAATCTTAAATCAAACGTGCGTAAAATTAAAAACAAAACAATTTTTCCCATCATTTTTCACTACAACGCTTACGATGACGTCTAGTACTAAAGAGCCAGGCCAACCATACTTAATTTGTACAGAGATCAACCCTTATTTTTGTTGTTGTTTTATTCTATTGTTCTCGTAACGAGATTGTACTCATTCTGATGTGATAAATAATAAATTTAAAAAAAACAATTTTAACTGATTTTCCATAACTTATTATTTTTTTTAAATAAATAAAATAGCAAAAGACATTTGACACATTAATATTCCAGACCAGAGAACACATTACGAGCAATGCAAAGTTTAAATACGGCTTTTAAGAAATATACAACAAGTGACTTATTAACGGAATATAAAGCAAAATTTTGCACAAGACTTTGAGCAATTAAAATTTATAATAACAGCCCTATTTAAAGTTTAATTTCAAACATTTTAGCATAAAAAAAAGTTAACCGAAATCGGCACAAAGGAGTCCGCGGTACATTATTTTAAAATATTCATTCGAAAATCTCGACGAGGGGGTGCGAAAATTTGAATGCGAATTATTTTCCATGTAAATCTCAATTTGGGAGAATGTTTTTAAAAAAAATGTAATTCGACACGGCGTTAAACACGTGTATAATGGATGGACCCCCAAATATCCCGGAGTGATGAAAATAAATCAGACCCCATAATCTTGACATGGTGCGCAAGCACTTCTAGGCAAAGTCACCTTCTACCTCCTCGTACTCCGCTAATTAAATCTCTTTCCGTCTCCCTCTCTTCTCTTCAACAACCATCAATTCCAATTAGCGAGGAGACTCCATCGTTCCGTGTTTGTTCAACATTATTTACATATATATCTATAGATATATACCCACACTTCCCATTATTTATAAAGACGGAATATTCCATCAATTGACCCGGCGTAATAATTTTTCCAACCCCCAAGTATTAATAGTAGACACAAAATCATAGCACCTGAAATTCTATTATACGAAATTAATCTTGTTTTTACATCATTCCAGGGCGTATCCGGAGGTAGAAGATTAAAAATTACATTAGGAAAAAAAACCAGACGAAATTTTCGCTAAATTAAACATCGACTGACAAGGTATCCCTCTGTCCCGCTCTCCTTATCCCGTCTTTAGAGTTAATATTGACTTCCGGCGTCCGCAGGAACTGAACAACTTTGAAAGAAATTTAATTTTTTTTTCACCGGAAAAACTTTTAGATATCGTGATTTATTATTTAGTTACTTCATTAAGCCTGTATATGGGCATAGAGAGCCCGGATCTAAATGAATTTGTCTCGTGTGCTTTGTGCGGCCCTGTAATTGTGTCGATTCGCAGAAAAAGGGGTGTGCACATATGGAGCGCGCACGAACTTTAGATTGTCTCACTGTCCCTCAAACTGTGGACATCATATAATCTTAAATAAAACCATGACAGCAATATCGAATCAGACATTTCAGAAAATACGTGCTGTTCTGAAAACTCTCCAGGCCGCAGAATCTTTGAAATGCATTTCTCAACTATTGCAATTACATGAAAGAAAATTGAAGTAGCGAGAACTGTTTAAATACTATCGTTGATTAAATAAAGTGATGGAAAGATATTCAATCATCGTTCCAAAGGATTGGCTGGCCCAATTCATCGAGTTAAAATGAGTGCGTACACAAACTTGGCGCTATAGGAGGGTTGACGGTATAGAGATGATGCGATGATTATAGAGAATTGCTCACATGTGCACGATTACTTACATCCATACTGTGGATTATGTAACTCCGTTAATTTGTAAATGCTTCTGAGGGTTTCAATAGGTTATTAGGCTTTAAGGGTCGACCTGATTTAAGGGGTTTAAATTTCTATCATTACAGTGAACCCCTGTTTTTACGTTTTTGAAGGGATTGGTAAAATAGCGTAATTAGGAGGAAAATCGTAGAATCGGGGTTAAAAAAACTAGTCAATCATCTTCGATATGAAGAGTTGTGCATTGTCATGATAAATGAGCGGTATCTATCCGACTATCTATTTTTTTAAATGTCTACTTCTAATATATATTAGGGGGACCCGAAAGAAATCGCGTATTTTATAACTTAGTGTTCAAATGCAGTTTGTGTATAAACTTATAGAATTATTGTTTAGCATTATTTATGAGTACAAAATTTATATTATAATTAAGGGTAAAATGTCGAAACCAGAAATTGGCGAAGGACACATCAGTCATTGTAGGCTACTTTTTTCCGATCAGTGCTTGCATTTTAGCCACTAAAGCCATTGAAGAAATGTACGGTCCGGAAGTAGAGCACGTAGATGTCAATTTAGGTTTCAAAGGTTAAAATCGGGAAATAGAAATCTAAAAAATGCACCTGAATCTAGACGACTTTCTAAATTTGATGATGACATATGATCGATGATCGATTAATGACGATACAACGTTCCACAGGACGTTAATATAATATAAACATATTAGACGTGATCGATACGTGTCGTAAGTACAACAGTCTCTGACGTATCATGACATTGGTAGCCATAGTAGTTCTTAAATGAGCTAGAATTTTTTTACATGTGGAAAAAATGTAAAAATATAACAAAAAAACACATGTTTTGATGCCTTAGCATCCATATTCGTAGGACATGATTTTAAAAAAAAAGTAAAAGGACGACGTTTTGTCAACATTGAGGATATAAATACAGAATCGCTGAATGAGCATAACAAAAATTGCGTTTTATAACTGATATCTTGAAATGAGTGAAACATTATGATCAGTGCTAGGATACATCTCGTGAGAACTGTAGATATTTTTTTCAGGCTGGCAAAGATTTAATGTTCGCAAGAAATTGTACTACAGACAGATTCCCAAGGATTCTTGAGAAGATGGAATAAATTTAAAGCACGACAATCCAAAGATTCCTGCTAAGAGTTTTCTAGTTCTTAGATATTTAGCCAAAAAATGAAAAACATATTTCAGAAAATTATGAGAGGTGCTGGAGGAATTTTGAGAGGGTAGAAGCAGTTACCAAGAAATACCAAAAGGCCCAAAAAAAAACAGAATCGTCAATATATCATCAAATAAATAAAATTAAAAATTAGAAACATAAGGTGCTACCGAAGAATGTTGAAGATTTCATGGAGGAAACGGGTCAAGAATACAACCGTACTTTAACTTCTATATACAGGGAGCGGAAATTTTCTGGACACCGAGTCTGAGTATTTACGACACATCATTCGTGAGCCAATCAAAGTGTAACATTCGGCAGACTATCAGGTTAGTAAAAAAAAAATTAAGAAAAACGATAGTGAGTAAAAAGAATCAGTCGTTGAACATTCGCAACTGGATCTGTTTGGAAGAATTATTCTCGCTAAAGATACTATTATACGTGTAAACAAATACTAAATGCGAATAAATTCAGATTCTTCAAAGCAAAACATAGAATCTATGCCCAAGAGATTGATCGTAGAACTCAAATGTCATGGTCATGGTCACGCAGCAACGACAATTAAATTTTCTCCTAAATCTACAAATACATACAGAAAAAATTAATAATACAACTGAAACATTATGCAATTTGTATAATTACATTTTTATTAAAACACAATAGGAAAATTCTGAATTGCTTAGAATAATTTACCAAGTCAGATTGCTACGGTAATTGGGAAAAATCCTATTACAAAACTTCAAGGATAATACGAACCTAGTTCACTTTGTGCGGCTTTAATTATACTGTTCCGAAATAACTTTTAAAATTGAATAAACTCTAGTTTAACGAGTTCGTCCTTAGCTTTCGGTCGTCCGAGCGGAGACTTGCTATACGATTCCCTGCTCAATGCAATCTCGGCCTTCCCACATGACGTCTACCGCCCAATCCGGTTTCTATATTGGCCACTGCGACTACCCCATTCATACCGCCGAGATCGCTCATTTACAATACGGCCATTCCGCGCTCTCGGCGTGGTCATTGACGTGTTTTGCCAGAAGTGCGTATGCGCAGATAGAAAAAAGCGGATCGATCTCGTTCGATTTGTTTTGTTTATCAAAATTTATTCCGAGGCGATTAGGCGTCCAATGGCGTTGTCATCGCCGAATGTGTAGCCAAGATGGCGGCGGCGAGGGGTACAGACGGGTGAGAGCTTGCGCGGCTTCCGCCAACAAGAGACGAATATGCTTAATCATCTCGCCGACTGATGTTTTTTAAACGATCATTTAAATTAAGCGCGGTAATCAGCCGGGGCACTGGCCGAAAAAAAAACAGCCTTTGGGCCACAAGTGCTTGCCGCTTTTACGAAACAAACACGCCGCAGTGCTGCCACCGCGCGGCAATCGATATGCAGACTTTCTGCGAATCCATCTAAACTCGATCGAATTCGCTATGAATAAATAAATTCAACGAACACAGAGACGAATGAAACCTTCAAAAATGCTAAATTTATGCAACAACAAAAAAATGTGCAATTGCGATGAAATACGATTTCCGCCGCATTTGATTTATGTTGTGAGTTACAATTTAATTATGCGTATGATTTATTGCCGAGGTTGAAGACGCCGTTGCACAATGAAAATATTAGATTACAAATCAATTCGGAACGATCATCGAATAGAAATTGAATTTTAACCATATTTTTGCGCGAGATGTTTCAGAAGCGTCAAATACAAACGAAATAATATAAATATATATATACTTTATCACATAAAAGACATTTATTTCTGTCATGGATAGGACAACGGACGACAGAGAGAAACTAAAACCATCAAAACGCTAAAAGTTGTATGGGTAAAAAAATTTAACACGTGAGAAAAATCCCCCCGGTTTGCCAGAAAACTCAAAGCAAAAAGCTTTATATATATTTTTGACGAGAAAAAAAAATAATACAATTCCCTGCGGTTTAATATATTCCATCCTCGGAGATTTGGTGTCGTAAAGGGTTGCGGAAAAAAAGCAACGAATTAACACATACTCAATTTATATCAGATACGTTTATTATTATAAACAGATAGACTTGCATTTTGATTAATTCTCTACTTAGTTTCGGCACAAAGCGGAGAGACACAAAGGGCTCATAGTAAAAAATATTCATAATTCATTCGGGCAAAATTGAAGGATGACACTCATAAAAAGAGCTTTCTTCATGGCAAACAAATACTACAATTAATTTTATGTAAAATATGAAGCGCGATAAAATAGCTAGCGTGTAAACATTAAGAGCAAGGGCGCACTCAGAACTTGTTGATTTAGTTGGGAGCGGAGCAAATTTTGAGTAGCCTTAAAAACCAATTTTAAAACGAAAGTAGTTTTTGGGCAAAATAAAATTTAACGGCGAAAAAAAACACCGCCATGGATATTGATGATCCATTACGCGATCGGACAGGTGACGACTTTTGAGCTTGATCGAAAAAATATTAAATTACCCTACTATTAAAATCTAGCAAAGTTTTTCACATTGACCTGACAGGCGTCTATCTGCATTAGGGCCAGGGATTCGAGCTACCCTTCAATTAGCCGCATTTTCGTGAAATACAATATCGAAATTGATATATATACATATATTAGCATATTATTGAATTAGTCGATTTTCAAATTATTCACATGTAGGGTTCGTGGGTGTCGGAATAATTAAAGGTTAATAAACAACGCGGTGATTAACAAAAATAATTAACTGTAAGCGAGGGTACACGCGATATTGATATTTGCCCTCAGCAAATACAGTAATAAATTCATATAACCTTTTAAAATTAAATTAAAATTATCCCATATGTTTCCTTCTCAGAGCTCATATAAAAATAATCTACGTCGGAAAAATTCGATATCCTGTAATACATTTCAATTTACTATAGCAGAAGTTACCAACCTTTCCCCTGAATAATTTTCTTCGTCTACCCCCTTACATTCTTGGCATTTGAAACGACTATTTTTATTCAATTCGAGGTTTCGCCCAGCCCCCCAATTTTAGCAGATGACTAATCTTCCCTTGTCTATTCATTTCAGCAGTATCGATTCACCACTAAGTCGTTCGTTGCACTTTCGAACTTTATTAACCACTTCATGAGCGAATTATTTTTGCAAAAAAGTTCCAAAAAACGTATTTTTTTTGTTTTTAATTTGAAGCATTAATAAAAATGATTTTATATTTTTTCTTGCATTTTTACGCAAAAAAATCGTATTGCATGTGAAGTCGTAAAATGCATTGAAAATCTATTATCAGGCTATAGCAAAGTAAGAATCCAATTGGAATAAAATAAGCTAGAGAGTGATCCTTTCATAATTGACGAGAAGATGCAATAATAAAACTGTGATTAATTTAAGCGCGCATCTGGCTTCACACGAATACGCGTGAGCGCGGATATTGGAACGCTTCTGCTTGACGCATATTCGTGTCAATGCAGCGGAAGCTGTTAATGACGTATGTGAAACAATATTTTTAAAACAACCAATTAAAATGATACTTTATATTTGACCGATATATTCAGGAGATTTAATAAAATCAATCAGCAAAAAAATGGCTAATAAAACTCTTAACAATTGCCAAAATATTATGTAAGTATTTATCCTATTTATACCAACAAGGTAGAAGATGTGCGTCCAATGGCAGCAATGGCCAAGAGAGGGAAACTCTACAAAAAAAAAAGCATACCGAGACGGCTTGATCCCGGGGTATGGACGAAAGGGGAGCCCTCACGTCACGTGTGAGACTCAGGTCCCTTGGCCTCGACTGACATTCGAGAGTTTCGTGAAGCCCATGCCCTCAGCGAGTGAAAGCCTTGTGGCTGGCAAATGATGATGATGATGAGCATCTATTAAAGGGAGAATCATCAGTTTCCTGATTTTTCGACTTTAAAAGATTATGTAACTCTATCGGATATGGAAAAAGATTTAAAGATATTTTGATCTTAACGGCGTGGGACTGGAAAAATCATTTTTTATTTATTTGACTACGATGGATGGATGGCAGAGTAGAAAATACAAAATGGCATAAAGATTCTAAAGAAGTAGAGGGAATGGGTCGAATCTCTCACACTTACATTCCCCCCAGTGTCAGAATTCCCAGAGTTCATCGATTTTTACTTAGGATTAATCTATCCGGGTCCTATCTTAGCTCGGTCGCGATCAACTTGAATTATCAACCTGATATATGTTACCTACAAGGCATGACACTGGTTAATTTTAATACTATAACTTTATTTATAATTATTTATTCAACGCAGGATAGAATCAGCATCAAATGTAAATAAATATTTGTATTAACATGCTGAGTTAATGGCAGAGACTCTCCACTTACATTACCGTAATAATCGTATAATATGTATGTTACCTACAAGCCATGACACTGGTTACTACCAATATTGAGGAGGCTGATACAACTATATTATATTTATCGATACATTTCCTTACTTCATACCTATCAGAATCAAGATTTAGTGATGCTAATCATATTATGACCGTTTTAATATACCCGAAAGAGGAGGCCTTCGTTCGTTCCCTGCGAAAATTCAACCAGATATCAAATATTTAGTTTCGCAGCATCAGCCTCGAGGATCTCATTAATATTCAGCCAATTTATAATATATAATGTCAGGTAATTTTAATGGGAGTAAATTAAAAATCAATTCTTATCAAAATTGCGGCAAAAAGTCAGTATACATTTTTTTATTATTAAACATATTGATCGATGTGGGCATTGTGTGCGTGTATGTTTGTGCGCGAGTGTGCGTCGAAATTAAAAATTAATATGGCGCGAGGCTTGTTAATTATATTTCTCATTATATAATATTATTTCGCAGAAAATGTTATAATTTTAATTAAATTTTTAATATTGAATTAATTATATTCGCGACCTCTGTGATAGAGTCGAGATATTTCCACCGAAATCTATTCAGACTCGCATTTATCGCGGCACAATGCGACGATGCTAAGAGGATATTGGGAATTTTAGGAATTCGTACAAATGTTATAATTTTGTTGCGGTCCGACGAAGCTAAAGGAGAGGCCAATGATGCGAAAATTTATTGCGAAATTCAGATACAGATTGTTATTATTATCGCTTGCATTTTATGAATACGGCGATTTAATTCGGGGCGGACCGCGGAAGAAAACCGGAGGGAGGGGATCCAGTTCCCAAAATTTGCAATTCAAATCCGGAGAACCAAGAAGCGTGTTGGACGAGCTGACGGCGCCGAGGACAACTCCGACATCCGTCCGTCCGCCGGACTGAAACATTCGGAATTCTATGAAAACAAGTGGAGTGAGACACGACAGGAGGGAAACTTAAAAGCAACTAACTTCCGAAAGTTATACGCATAGAGAAGAGTCCCGGCTAATTCAGAGACGGTTCAAATAAATCCACGTTTCAGTCGATGCGACGTTTTTCAGCGCATGAATATTTTATTTGCCGTGCTATAATTAATAAACGCTCGAGGAAATGAAAAATAAATATTTTACATTAATTAAATATAAAAATAATTGTGGCGCTTTTATTTTGAGGAAGAGATTGTTGTTTTTTTTTTGTTTTGTTTCTAATGCTTCATCCAATTAACAATATTTTATTACAATAATGAACGAAGCCCGCGAACGAAAGCTTCAAAGAAAAAAACATTTATTATGTCGCAGTTGGAAATACATTCCCCGATGAAATTATCACTTAAAGGTTTTCTGATTATGGAAAAGCTCGCGGAAAAACAAAATAATGCGACGCAAACAAAGTGCGGATATTTTCGCAACGAGTCCATACGCGTGCCGCTCGCGAGCGTTATGGAAATTTATTGAAAAAAATAGTAAATAAGGAAACCGGCTAATGGGCCGGATGCGAGTCCCGCTGCTCTTCCGAAACCAATAATTGTATTTCCGGAAAGCTTCGTGTCGACAGACTAATTGAGGAACCAATGACGCAGACCGAAAAATCTAGAGATGCGTAGATGCGTCACGGGGAACGCGTCTTGTTGACGGATCCTCAACAAGCCTCCTCGGATATATCGGTTAGTAAAAAACAAAAATATTTGTATCTTCGCCCTAAGCCATTACTATAATAACACAAATTAAGCGTTAGTCACTCAATGGCTCCAAAATTAGAATATGTCTTCAAATACCACCGCAAAACAAGACGGGACTAGGAACAAAACCAATTACTATTTTACATTCTTTTCTCAACAATCAAAAGAAATCTATTGAAATTTTTGAAAGAGCCAAAAAAATATCAGAGGATTATCAAATAGATGCTGGAGAAATCTCAAGAAGAAATACAAAAACAAGAGCTGAGAAAATATATCTTTAAATAATATTTTGGAACATAACACCTTCGGAGAGGGTAAAAGTAGTCGAACATGTAAAAAGCCATAGAAAGAATTGACATTGACATCGTAAGAAGTGGATAAACTAGATTAATAGATTCATGTTCAGCACTTAATCGGCCGGTAGCATATTTAAAAGCTTTTCTGAGCGCGATCTTTATCCGCAGCACATTTGTTTATTTAAATACATACGAAAACTATGGACAGTATACTATGAAATTTGTTGCACTTTAAGGATTCAATTTTATTATCCAACGGCATTTATTTTAATTTACCGTGTTTATTTTTGACGAAGTCTTAGGCCGATTAATTGTTAAAATATATTAGGATTTGGTGCCGTTTAGTGAACCACGGTTTTCAGCACCGGATTTTTCTGTATACTACTTAGGTTTACGTATTTATGTTATTAATTAGTATGTTATTCAGAAAAATGATTAAATCATAACTCTCTACATTGGCCTGTTCTCTGCAACTCATCGACCGCTCGAGTAATGAAAGTCAAGGTTTCGAGGTCAAGAACTCATATTATGTCTTCTAAAACAGAGATTTTATCATATGCTACCAAAGCAAATATCAGTTTCGGCGTTATTTGTTTTTTTTTGTAGTTTTATTCTAATGTTATAGCTTGTCCAAGACATATTGCCAAATTATCCAAATCAACATCATGACCTCCAATATGATTAATATTGTTAATCATAACTTTATCTTCTGCAAATTCAACTTTTGGGGATGATATTAAAAATAATCAAAAATAAAATATTTCATGATTTTCTGTAGGTTTTCAGGATTGTAACAGTTACCTTTTTAATATATTCACTTATCTATTTTAAAAGGTATTCTCTGAAACTTATCCTCTGTGCAAAAAAAGGGGATTGGGTGTTTTTATCATTGATAAAAATTCAATATAAATTTATATTTATATTTAATATAAAATCAATATTATTGTCGTATTTGAATACTTTATCGATTACCTAAAATTAGTAAATGTAAAAAAAATATAAAAAGCGAACGAAAAAAACACGAGAACATTATTTCGGTGATACATTTAATGGTTATTTATTTTGCTAATAGCTTTACGCCATTTTTCATACATGCGCGTGCAGAATGTTAAATTATTCTATACACAAATACAGTACGGCCGGCGAAAAATGCGAACGCTGTGAAAAACTTCGCTTTCGTTTGGAAAAAAAAATGCTGAATCCGGGACTTCGGGGGGTCCAAAAATTTTTGGCGTTGACCGGAAGTTTAAGAAAACGTGATTTCAGAACACGGCCGGTGATGAATCGGCTCATTTATTTCGGTCGGAACAACTCGACAAGACCATTTATCTCGGATGCTCTCGCTGATATCTCGGCATCTGACTGGTGATGAAATATTTTATGATCCTCCCCCATCATTACGGACGTCCCTCCTAGACAATTTTCAGACGCTAGATTACTCGCCGATAACAATAATAAAATTAATCACCGATAGATAAACTCCCGTCATCGCATTGTCCCGGGACATGAATGGGATTTCGGGGGTAAAAACTGGGATATAGGGGAAATTATTCAACGTCAAATGAATTTTTCTTACGCAGCAAATATAATTACAATAACTAAAAACAACCATCCTTTTCAATCATCAGTAAATCTCAAATACTCAAAAATCAGTAATATTTAGATAATAAATGTCCATTCCCAAAACTGACGAAAGGCACAATAGACGTTGAATACTGCTTTTTTAGACTACTAGTTGCCAAGCCAACCAGAAAAATCTATTCAAAAAATTTCAGAAGAGGTCAACGATATTCCACGCCCTCATAAAGCAAGAATAACCCAAGAAAATCAGGAAATAAACCGAAAGGTTCTGCCACAACCTCCAATTCCCCAGACCTGGCTACTTCCGATTACTTTCTCTTTATCTCTATGGAACACACTTCGAGAAAAAAGTTCGATTAAAAACCGGAAAGTTTTTACTAAAAAGGAATTGCAAAACTACAAGTAAGATAGGATATACATAGTTCCTAATAATGATGGAAATTATATTTTATAATATAAAAAAAAAATTAATTAAAAAAAAAAATACGCGATTACTTTCGGGTCCCTTAATATTTATTAAATAAATTGTAAGTTTAGGTAAATTGATCTAAATTATTGCGATAAAAATGATAAGACTTCACTAATAAAGCAGCATCATCTTACTCTCGACCATTTAAGCCGGCAATATCGGCAAAGTCGGGCTTTGGTTGGCCACCTGACCCGTATTCGAAGAGCCAAGATAACCTGGAGAACGTTCCATCACAGTCATGACATCATGGCTGAGACGGAGGTGTCCTCCAGGTGGCAAAGGCCCGCCTTAGGGTTATAAGGCCACGTAAATAAATAAATAATATATGGCAATACGTAATGCTTTATATTACACGGTTAGGTACTAAATTATTAACCATCCTCTTTACGTAATAATTATCAATGTTATCTGAATTAATAATTATAAATAATATTTAATTAATTAATTAAGTTATTATCACTGAACACTACAATGCCGATATATCGTATTTCGGCAATCAAAGAGTTAATCAGGGATTGATAGCCAGCAAAGACACCAAAGATTTTACCGAAATTTATGGCTGTCTAAATTTAATGTGACTTCCTAATACAAAAACAGCGATATATCGTTGTTTAGCACTCAAAGGGTTAAGGAATGAACATTAAATCGGGACAAAAAATTAATAACTACAAAAATAAATCCATGGTAGAGTCAAAACTTCGGTTAACCATTGAAGAATAATCTTATATTCGTGATTCACGGTAATATTATATTTAATCTTTTGCTGTTATATTTTTCGATGGTATAAGAAACAACGATAAATCGTCGTTCAGCTTTTTTTTATATGCACTTATTAAGAAAAAATATTTAAATATTATATTGATTAATTATCAAAATGTAGCTGATGATTAAAACAGGGCCTTGAATCTGAATTGAACGATCACCGTAAAAAAACCTTTATTTTTGTCGGAACAAAAACTCGGAGCTGAACCGAAAAAATATCGTTTTATTTCGGTTCGGTACGTTTTTCAACCCTTTGCGGTCCTATGTCGAGTCTGACTCGACATCGATTTTTTACCGGTGGGTCGATATAGGACACCGGGAAAAAAATGGTGTCAGACTCGACCGCAAAGGGTTAATTAAATAAAAAAAAATAATTGGATATTACGGCTCCTTAAATCTCTTAGCAAAACCTTAAAAAAAAAAATCTGGTGGATTTTTTAAGGACCGCAAAGAATTAAACGAGTACCGGAACCGAACCGTTTTTGTTTAATTGAACCAAGTATTTTTTAGATTTTAAATATATCAAAATTTTTAAATTAAAAATAAAGCCATTTAAAATAAACTATGAGCATAGTATTAAACAATAAAATGTTGTAGTGTGGTGCTCTAGATTAATTTCCCTAAAGGAAAATCTGATTAGGGCTTTGTGTGAATTTAACATTTTTTTAATATAAATGTAAATCCGCCATAATATCCCGTGTCCTTGTAATTATTCCAATTTTTTATGATAAAAATCGCGAATAAAGAAAGCTAATGTTTTTTTTACGCCCATAAATTACATAATTACTTGCAAATCATTCACATATCGCTTTACACGAGGCTTCTCAAACTTTTCTAATCCACTTCGCCGAAAACGACAGGATATATTCAGCAATATAATTACCTGAAACAAAAAAAAAATACATATATTAGTTTAAAATAATATTTGTAATAAGCATCTGATTGTGAGATAAGCGATCTTTTATTGAAAATTATTAATTTTTCAGTGCATCGCATTTAAAGCACTTTGCGCATGGAGAGGGTTAATTGCACCGATGAGGATAACGATGATAAAAAAAATTAACGAACAAAGAGGGGAACTCAGAATGAGGTCACTGCGTGAAAAGAACACGTACGTTTAATTCGAAAAAAAAATGGAGCATTTGTTATTCAAGGAATTTAATTACAGTGTGTGCTCGAGGGAATATGGCCGACACGAAAAAATATTTTTTTAATTTTTATCTAGAAGGAGGAGGCTCCGAGCGTACCCCAATGTTGACATTGAATTAACCGTTGGATAATCCAATTCTTAACCCGTTGATCCGTGTGCGCGAAGGCGTCCGAATTTGATTATTCGAAATATCCGATATTCTTATTATCTCACTTTTATTCCCCGGGCAAGTTTCCAGACGCCCGGCTGATTTGACCTTCGCGCGAATATCTTCCCTCGCTGATAACACTGATAATCCTGATAATGTAACGCAATTCTGCCCATTGTAAAACGCCCTCGTGTGTAATTTCACCGATACAAGCACTCATTCAAAGACACACGATCGACGCCACCAATTAATTAATTACAATACAAGCGAATCGCTGATTATTCGCATGTGCGAATAACAAACTGTGCTCGATATTACGTTACAATCGCACTTGATTGAATGGAGAGTTAAGCCACAAGACGACCCCAAACGCGGTTATTTTGAAAATGGAATAAGTTCACGTATCGGTTAATTGGTTTAATATTACAAATATCGAGTGTATACTATAATTAGAAAGTAATAACGGTTGTTTATTGATAATTTTGAGAGACGAAATAGAGCACACGGGATTTATCATGTCTAACGGCAACGCAGTGTTGCCAACTTGATTAAAAGAAAGAACAATAATAAACCAAACAAATCTTAATCCAACTAAAATACCGAATCAACAAAGTGGCGGATGGTGTTTTTTTTGGGGCCTGATGCTAATTACACCTATCCCTCGCTTAACACGGTTTCAGTTTTGTTGAAGGAAAAAAAAATTGTTAGATTAAATCTTGTTTTGTAGACGTGCGCACTGCTGCAGGAATTTAAAAGAATAACGGTTAGGGTAAATCTGGACGACAACTGTCCATTTTAAATGTAAAAAACAATGGTACACCTGAAATAAATATCTTTTTTCTATGTTCATAATGTTTCAATAAATGTTCAGTTCTATCTACCTATTTCTTTAATATTTTAAAAAAAATAACGTATCCTTTCTTTTTCATAGATTTGTTAGTCTCGGCATAACATGGTTTCGTTTAACACGGTGATCTAGTAGAACCTATCTTCCGTGTTAACCCTTTGGGGTCCAGTGTCCACACGTATTGGACATCATTTTTTTACTGGCATCGGAACCCCTAGAGAAGAGGAAAACTAATACCGAGACAAACCCTCTCTCACTTGCTTGAACACAGTAAGGAGGATACAATCCGATACCAGCAATGGTAGAAGATGTTCGTTCAATGCGAACAATGGCCAAGAGAGGGAAACCTCTTTATAAAAAAAAAAATATACGCCGCATAAGTTGGGTTGGGCCACCGCGGTATGTATATAAAAGGGAGTCCTTACGCCATTGTAGAGACCCCGACTCCTTTGACTTAGACTGCCAATCAAGTGTCTGGTATGGTTCATACACCCAGCGAGTGAGTGTCTCGTGGCTGGCAAATGACGATGATGGTGATATTATAAGAACCTGTGGGTGTACTGACGGAGCGCCATTAATGATAGCACACAATAGCATTAAACAGACGAGAATTCAAAGAATATTGTGGGTTGTTAGATTTGGAACATGCTAAACTTTTACTTCATTGTGAGGTGCACTGACTTTCTAGAGGACATTTTGACAATTTTGGTAATTGAAAAATTCTGTTTATATTTTTTTAGAACAGGAAAATGAATTACCTGATGAAAGAACCTTATTCGTCATTGTTAATTTCATCTTATCAACATCTCAATGATCTAAATTCTAAACTACGCGAAAAAAATAAATTATTTATTTTGGAAAATCAGGATTTAAGTCAATCTCGACACTTGAAAGAGCAGAATGAATGTGCGGTGGATGAATTGGACCGATTATTAAATAATTGCAAGTGGCATTTGGCTAAAGAAAATTATACATTTGCGTTAATAAACCGTTTTACTTAGTGAACAAAACGTAATTGAGATCTCTAGTAATCTACGAATGGAAATTTAGAAGTTTTCTTCAGATAAAAATGCTTCTGATATGATTAATGTTCGAACATAAACGCAAGAAGATGAAAAAGGTGCTCGAGTTGTGTATTGCATCTGAACTCGTATGTGAAAAATTAAGCGCATGGTATGTAAAAGGTTAGCGACCACTACTGTATATGTATACTAATATTCGTAATATTCGGAATATTATAGTATTCCATCAATTTTTTTTTTAATAATTTATGAAAAATCGTGGTGGAACCTATCCCCTATTTTTATATGTGCATAGTACATTTATAAAACACGATTTTTTACAAGAAAGTCTCTAAAAACGTATTTCCCATGAAATATCAGGTGTACTCGCAATTTTTATATAAATAGCTTATATTAACCGGTCATACGCCGTAGACGCCCTGAAGCGCAATATAGTTAAACCCCCACTAACACTAAAATCGGGACCGTGTTATTTGCAGTCGTGTAATTGGAGGAGTGAAGCCGTTCGGCTGTGTGCGTATAGCCTGGCACGTGTTGAATACACAGACGCTAGACAACGTTTGACTGTATGTGAATGCGACCATGCAATTGGGGGATTTGCGGCGAATATTTCAACTCAGCGCGTAATTCGGGGTAGTGTAATTGGGGGTTTCACTGTACTAAGCTATGTCTCACATGCCGTAGTGCGCTTATAGGCGCAGACTTTTACATCATTTTAAAAATTATCTATAAGGAAATTACAAGTTTTTATAGTGACATTTCTTATTCATCAAGTTATGGTCAAAAGTTTATGATACAAAAATGGGTATTTCGAGTCCATATTCATAGTCTAATGTTGATTTTTTATATACAGTTTCATTTTTTGGTCTTTTCGGATGTAAGGGAATTAGTTTTTCGTGCGTTTATTCAATGACTCCCGATAGCTTTTCTTAATTGTATTAATACAATTAAAATTAACTATAATAATAATTTTTAATAACAGAACGTATCTTCCATTTTTATATGACCGCCATATATTTTTTAACACGATATCATATTTTATTCGTATCACGTTGATTATTATATTCCAATGTTTAATTCAATTAAACATAGAAATTGCCTTTATTTATCTGCAACAGCAAAATAACATTTATAATGAGCGAGTGTTTCTGCATTTGTATCCAGTTACATACACACTACGAGTCAGACTTGTTTTTCCGTTACAATGGGTTAATGCACTTTTTAGGAATTAAATATAAATATTTATTAAGTTGTAAGTGGTTATTATTCAAACGAAATGTGCGATCTTGTGTTTTATGTTCTCATAAAATCGAGTTTTATTTGCATTGATGCTGTGGTGGGGGATATATCACGTGTCTCGCACACAACCGTGCGTATATTTGTTGTTTAATTTTAAAAATAGTCGATTCTTATCAAAGATATATTGTCATGTACACGTATGTAAATGAAAATCTTGCCCCCGTTATACTCGCATGACTCAGTAGGAACTCGCACGTTACCCCGCGTATAACTAATGCGGTCATAAATGTCCAAACTCCCTCCCGAACGAGCCCCTTCGAAAGGCATTATTTGCAACAATTTCCAAATTTTTAAGTGAGTCATAAAATTAAAGGCATACCCTTCGCCATTATGAAGCGCGTGTAATACACACAATTTTCGGCGAGAGCTTTCGGTAAAAAAAAAAGTAATATCCTCTCACAGCCGCGTTACAAAGGCACGTGTGAGAATTTGCGACGTCTTCCAAAAATGGATGTAATAACAAGGCATGACCCGCGGCACTGGGCCGCCGGAATCAAAAGGAAAGAACCGCCCGAGAACCAGGAAGTCACAGAGATCCCTCTTTCTGATATCATTTTAATGTGGATCCACCCACCCGTGCTGAATTCGAGACGGTTTTATTTTCGCAAGAAATTTGCCTCGTAAATGAATTGGAAGACGTAGCGAATTAATCTCCATAACTCGGCCGAGTCACCCGAGAATGCCAGAACGGAAGTTCCAATAACGAGTGCGAATGCCCATGCCCTAAAGGTCGAATTACACAATATCAGATCGGAGGAATGTCGAACCGGAACACGGCGTGGCAGGTAACAATCGCGAAAAAAAAACGTATCGATCAGCGATACCAATTTGGCACGGAGTGAATGGACCCTAACGTCGGTATACCTGAATCGACCACAATACCGAGAAATGCCCGTAATGAAGAATGTTAATTAGAGGAAATGGTAAGTCAATAAATGGGAAAATCCGAGAAGTTCGGATTGCAGCTGCGATATCTGTTATACGATCGGGCCGACACAGAAACCCAGCGCCATAACCCACTAGCCCTCATTTAGAGTTTGGATCGAATCGTGACAGATTATCATCGAGGAATTTAATGGAAATAGTTATTCATTACAGACGAATCGACACAAATCAATGTTTAATTTAATCGAAAACCATGTAATGTATAAAAAATGAATTTATTTTGAGTAGTGGAACATATCTCCCTTTTTTATATGGACATAGTACATTTTCTTAACGTTATATCTAGAACGTATCCTATATAATATATTCCATTAACGTTTTACGCGGTTTTTTTTATTTTCAAGAACGTATCTTAAGATTTGTATGAACTCCACATCATTTTTGCACGGTTTTTTTCTGGAAAGTATCTACCACATTAATTGAAGGATGCATATATTTGAATATTTTTTTGTCGTAAGTTTACCTGCATGATCAAATTGAATGCATCACATTACATAAATACTGTCTTAGTCGTTTACATTTGATATGTATTGCATTATATCAGTGATGGCGAACCTTTTTTAGAAGTCCGTAAAATTTTTCTTTATTTTTTAATACTAGCTCATTCAAGTCAGTTGCGTCACTTAAAAGAGAGAGGAGGTTTATGGGATTTTTATTGCTGAATCTTTGGTGAAGATGTCTTCGTTATTATTTTTTAATACTTTCAAACACCTTTTTAATATAATTGATACATTTCTCTGAAGTGTTATAATCTGTTGATTAAAATGCTGAGAGAATTTTATATAGAAACCGATTAAAAACATAAATAAGTTTACATAATTAAACGCGTAGGTCATTTAATAATAAGGTTTCGTGGGTCAGTATCTGACTCGCGGGTCATAGGTTCGCCATCACGGTACTATATACAGTTAAACCCCCACTAACACTAAAATCGGGATCGTGTTATTTGGAGTCGTGTAATTGGGGGAGTGAAGCCGTCCGGCTGTGTGCGTATAGCCTGGCACGTGTTGAATACACAGACGCTAGCCAATGATTGACTGAATGTGAATGCGACCGCACAATTGGGGGATTTGCGGCGAATATTTCAACTCAGCGCGTAATTCAGGGTAGTGTAATTGGGGGTTCCACTGTAATCACATTCGTTAATTACCAAGTGCCTACTTACATATCCCTGGACCATTAAGAAAAAAAATATTTATTAAGATAAATTTATTTATTTTTTTAATATGTTTCCGAAAGTATTTTTTATAGCAACTCGTGTATTTTTGGAAGATTTTTTTATGCGTTTAATTGTATGCGGTCCCTATCCACTGCACAAAAACAGGTTAGACTTTATTAACCCTTATTACTGACCGTATTTTGGTAATTAAGAAAAAACTGCCGTACTCACTGTGGCGTTCAGTGATAATAAACATTTTTTAAACTAAAATTACTATTTTTAAATGAATTATATATGTATTTTTGTATACAACAATAAAAAATATTGGGTTTATTTTTCAGAATTATTTTAACTTAATTAATTTTCGCAGAGATGAACTAAAGGGGTTAATAATTATATCGTGTGAAGAGCTTATCAAGGACAACAAAGGAATATGTACTGCCGATTTAATTGTTTGTTTTTCCTTGAAGAGCCACACGATATAATGGGTCGTTCGGAAAGTAATCCATTATTTATTATTATTATTATCTAGCAATCAGTTTATTCACTTTATTTGTATACATATTAAATATAAAAACAAAAAGTTTCCCGCAATTTACGGTTAATTTTTACAATCCCGTTTTATTTTAGTGGCCCGTTTCTAACCCCGAATCTACGTTTTCCCTGCAATTACGTTTTTTTTATTAGTCCCTTCAAAAGCATAAAAACTAATATTATAAATTAGCGAGACCGTGTTGACAATTATCCTTGAGAGACGTCTAATTATTTTCAACGCATTAAAACAAAGCAAATAATTTAGACCTGTTCAGATCTCTCCGACATACAAGAGCAGGGGTCGGTAACGCGGTACTCGCGGGCACCAGGGTGCCAGGAAAGCAATTTTAAAGTACCCGCCGTTCAAATCCGAAATCTAAATTTTAGATAGTTGAACAACAAACACAAGTAGTTGTAATGAATACCGGTGCCCGCAGAACGCCCCCATTTCTGAAACATTCCGCCCTCCTGGTTAAAAGGTTGCCGACCCCCGCACTAGACTCTATTAATTAAACGTGTAAACTTTTATTATTTCACTTTAAGCGTAGATTTTTCAAGAAAACTCAGCATCAAAGGCTCAAACCACGTCCATAAATATACTTTACGGAGAGTGATTCATATTTTTTATTCTCGGATTTCGCGCGAAAAACGTTTTTCCAGTCTTCACATTATAATTTCCGAAATTCTGTCGAATAACACGATATATTACGGGGTCTTCCCTTTTTATTTATCTGCAATACGAGTGTCAAACATTGAATGAAATAAGTTTCGAACCCGTTGGCTATCTATAATTGTTATCAAATATATTCATGGCCTTAAAACATAAATTTTGGCGATCCGAAGTTTTCATTCCGCAGGGAAATTTCGATCCAAATGTAGCCTGAATATCAATTTTACGTACATAATTCAAATTGATTCTTAGAACGGAAAAGAACGTATAACATTTAATTAATTCCAGAAATAAATCTCCATCGCGATAAAGTGTGCGGACATTAAACGTGCTGTAAAAACAAATCCTTCATTTGATGCGAATTTCCGGGGAAAATTTGTTACATCCGCATGAAACTCGGATATGAGTAAAAATATATATTTTAGTATGAAAATGTTGTGGCGCGAGAGATGCAAGATGGTCGGGTGAGGAAGAGGGTGGAATAAAAAATTTAATACAGGTGGTGGTTGGTGGATGTAAACATTTTTTTTATTAACAAATCCAATTTATGGATTTCAATAATAATAAACCGTTTTGAAAAATGGGGCAAGATGCCCCGAAACATCAGGCGGGAATTGTTAATACAAGATTGCAAAAAAAATATGAATATACGAGCAACCCTCATATAACGCGGCTAGATATTGGTGAAAATCCTCACCCCAAACAGTTCAAAACTGTAAATCTAATTTGGCTGAAATGTCTTTAGTTATAAATTTAGGATATTCAATTTATTATAAAGGAATAAAAAAAATATACGCTCAAAATGGCACTAAAAATATGAGGATATTTTTCTAAAAATAAAATATTATTTAATGATTTCAGATTTAAAACATTTAAGTATAAAAATCAGGGACTCGAACAGTATTTTATTTGTTCCGATTCAATTAAAAAAAATATATTGGTTCGGTATTTTTAGTTCCGCTCCAGGGTTTCTTTCCGATATAAAAAAATGGGTATCTCAGGAGTTGAATCACTCAGAGCCGAACAAAAAAACGCAAAAACCGTTATTTTTAATTAAACCGGAACGAAATTCATAAAAAATAACGGTTCGAAGTCTTGATTTAACTGATTTAATCGAAATTTCATCTGGAATAACAATAAAAAATAAGAAATGCACAGATTTCAGAGATATATAATTATGAAATGCTAAAAATTAAAAAAAGATGATGTCAATAAATTTATTTAGAGTGAAAGATCAATCCTTTTTTTTTCAATGGACCCTCCAAATAAACGATGAATGCGGGAACACGATATATACGGTATTATTTGACATTGTTTGGCTGATGCAATAAAAAAGAACGGTTACTACTGTATTTATAAAATATGAAAAGTATTGTTTTTCAGCATAAATTATCTGTTTAATAAATTTAGAACCTAACCCAGTTTTTTGTACTATTTTTGCAAAATCGTGTTAAACAGGTTATTTTTTTAGCACGTATCAGTATTGATTAAGAGACGCGTGTTGGAAAATTCATTGAAATACGTGTCATTAACATTTTACACGGCTGAAAAAAGAGAAAATTCGCTGAAATACTATACAATTAGACGCCGTTTATTTGCACGGAATTGCCATTTGAGTATCACTGGCTCTGAATTATATTCGTCGCCACGATGATTGCTACAAATCACATAATGGCGACGTGATGGCAACATTTCCCCCCCCCCTTTTTTTTTAATTAAAAACATTAAATTTTACGCTCGAAAAATCGTTTTACAAGAGTGATGAGAGTCACAATCCGAAGCGAAATTAAATTTCATACAAGTATTTACGTCAAAAGCGTCAAAACATTCAAGGGATTAAGGGCGGGGCGAAAAAAATCGGCTTCTTGTCTCGCCCAAATTTGGAAAAACGAGCCAGTTTTTGATTTTTGAATTAATTAAAACACCGATCGCCGCGATGAATGGCGTAAAATTTTGTTTACATCGCGTACATGGGAGTGACGACCACAATTCCAATTATGATTTTCAATAATTGGAACGCGGTACATTGTTAAAATATAATTTATCTCGAATGTTTAATTTCAAGATCATATTTAGGACGATAAAGGTTAAAAGGCTAAAATAAACGCGGTATATTACAGCAAACGTAAACATTGGGATAGGTTATTAAATAAAAGCGGTAAATAAGCACGTTAACGAAAACTGCGCGTGCCAGTCCAGAACGAGTCGCTCCCATTGGTCACAATAAATAACCACTTGGATAATAATATATTAATGAAACTCATCGATGGTATATTAGAAAACAGGTTGATGATAAACCTTAAATAGTTTATTGGACAATTTGACAAAGGATATTGGGACATTTAATAATAAATTGATTTTATATTGTCAATCGCCTTTTTATTATGATATTGGAATATTCTGCTGCTGAAAATAGTAATATTCAACATGTTTCTAATCATTTTCAGAATGTCAAACGAATTATTTTTAAATATTCCGTTGGAAAAATGCGAAAACAATGACACGTTTCATGCAGTAGACATTAAAATTTCATCAGATTCACGGCGGGTTTATAGAAATCCAATACTCGTGTTACTGAAAGCTGAGAAAAAATGTAATCATAAAAATGCGAGGCTTTGATTTGAACCAGAACATAAGAGAATTTAAAACAAGCGAGTATTTCATGCGGTTTCGAATGCGCATATCATTCGAATTCCGCGTAAAACGAGTCACATATAATATCTGAATTTTCATATTCCAACGCCGGAATAAAAAATCGCGTTTTATTTTGACCGAAACCCTTGCGTAAAAAAACGGGGATATTCGCACGAAAGCCGCGTTGATAAAATTAAAGGTGCAAATAAAAACTCGTTTCCATCATCAATAATAATAAACGGCGAGGGGCGGTTTTTGGGTAAAACAAGTTTGCGGCAAGCTCGATTGGATACAAATTAGAAACTTGCGCGAAAACTTTCGCTACAACATCCCCTCCCCACGGCCTCGGATACCGCGGGCAGATGTTTTGAAATATTGTTGAGCATAATACGAGTCCGCTTACATGGGTATTCGATTTTCGACAGAATTGTTTTCCGATTCAAAAAACGACCGTTATTAACGGCCATTCTTCTCAATTACGATAACGGTTCCCGCAAATTTTTAATCCATGTTTAACATAGTGTAGTCCCTTTCTATATGATAAATAAATTAAAATCGCATTAAAAAAAAAACATGTGCCCTAGAATTCATTGATATAAGATTAGACTCTAATCTGTGGCGCGCGTAGCAGCATGAAACACAATGAAGGACGCTTTTTCGCGTGAGCAGACCGCAGAAGCACAGCGTGAAATGCGCGTTTCTGCGTGAACCGTACATAATGCATTAATTTATACCAGAAATATTTTTGTTAATCGAAGTTGACTCACACAGTGACGAAATCGTTTGAAATTAATATTAACGTGAGATCATCTGATGATATTTAGATGAGAATTTCAAAGGTGAGAAGTAATTTATGAAATTTAAAAAATCTTATGTTATCCAGAATATTTTAATTTTTGTCTAGGTACGATCAGCGCTCTTTTATGGACGTAAGATGTGATACTTGATACATGGCCAGAATAGGAACGTTAGAGATATAGATTTCTTGGTCGAAGACATGGAAAACAATACAGATTCTTATTCAAATTTCGGCGGCCCTCGTCTTTCGCACAATTTGCTATTTCGCACTTTTTAAAATACAGAATTGCAAAAATTGTCTGCTTCCATGCAGTCGAAAGATCTTCATCATCATGGACAGATGATCTATATTAAGAGTTTTTAAATCTATTCAAACTCTTGGTTTTCATGAAGATTTGAATACTAGATTAAGAGATTGCTTAAAAATAAAAATTCTTAATCATACATTCCTACCGAAGGACGAATCAGTTGTCATACCTTCTAAAAACCAATTGACATTGCTTCTAGCTGGTGATTTAAAATAGAAAACAAGGTTTCCAAAAGGAACGAACAGTGTCCTTGTCTCTAGCTAATGGAACTACTATAACTAATAAAAAAGTTAAATATGGCAGGGTATGAGGCTCTCATTGGCACGGTAGAAGGTAGTTCACAATCATGTGTTATGGGAACTCATCTAAAACTCAAAAAATGAAACTTTTGGTAAATTGAAATACTAAAAAACCAAGATCATTCAAGGAATATTATAGCCAAATAACATGGATAGTATAATTTTTGAAGTTCGTTTCAATATTAAATGGGTTCTAGAAGTGAAAGATGTTTTTAAAAGGGTTGTCACAAAAAACAGTGTTCTTATTAGATACTTCTCTATCTCATCCAAATAAAAGGATAATAAAAATAAACGATGGCCTTATATATTACCACCACTTTATTATTTTTTCAATACTACCCATCGAGGGGTCGTTTCTTTAATTAAAGACATTAACGCACTGGCATTCTTAAAACTCTTTGTAATGAAAATGATTTGGTAAATGGAGTAACTCAATCTTGATACAAAATTAAGTCATTGAAACTCGTCCGATCGTAGAAAGGAAAATCCTAGTTGATGTAGAAGGATTTTATTGGATTCTAATAATCCCGTAACAAGTGAAAAAATGTGATACGGATAATATTTGCAATCACAGTCAACCAAGAGAGAGAAAGACTTGGGATGAAAGTAAAGATGGAAGACATTATCAATCATGTTAGTCACGAAACGGCACTGACTTCTATAGAAATTTAATTGGAGTACATCGACTAATGATGATTTTAATATAAGGATATACAGTAAACTCCCCTATAACGTCACGATAGGTACCACGTTATAGAGGGTATCAGTAAATCAAACCTTTTCTTTTTTTTTACATTTTTACGTGTTAACCAGCGCAAATGACTTATGAATTATTATTTTTATGAAAATTCTAATTAGCGTTTTAAAAAAAATATAATAGGGGGGATCGACGTTATAGGAAAAAACCGCCGCTAACGTCATAGGAGTGTACGTTATAAGGGGGTTTACTCTTTAATTATAACTGATATTAGAAAATCGATAAAAGATTCTAGTAAGCAAATCAAAATCTCAAATTTTCTTAATAACCATTAGCGATTCCCGGATAATCGATATTTTTCCAGATCATAAACGATATCTAATATTATACATATAATTCAGCGACTTAATTTTGATTGAAGGCTTCTGAAAAAATAACAATGTTTCGAAGATATCGAACGAATGTTATATAATGTTTAGTATTTCACGCAATCGATTAACAATTTGGCACAATAACCCACAAAAACGAACGTATGAATATTCATTAGATGCAAAGTGGGCATAGGAACAGAGATATTCGTTAATCATCCGATATCAATATGGAAAATCAGAAGCCGTTGCCGATCGTACACACACTTATATTATAATTGTTGTGCAAATAAATATCAATAGTAACGATTCATAGTAACAGAAACCACTTTCATTTCGGTGGGAGCAACTTGTGTATCATTGCAATTCTATACCGTATTCGCATAGCATAAGCATTTATAGATGAAAATAATATACATATAATTGCCTAAGACTAAACGATACTTGAACATCGATACCATGAGCGTTGGATTGAATATATTTTATTTAATAATTTGTACAAATATCGATTGTGTAATTAATGACGTGGTGCGAATAAGCAGCGAATATTTGCCGTTTTGCCGAGTTGTGACCTCGAAAAGAAAGTTCTAGTAGACCAGAAGAAAACACGATCCGTTGGCGACTAGGCGTGGTCGTTCGAACACGCCCAAGAAGGGCCAGAGAACCCAACCGCAAGTTCCGCTTCTGGATCGTCCGTCGCAGATTGCCAAAAGTGGATAACGACTCAATCAGCGGACCGGCAGACCGAGGAGGGAATGCACAAAAATGCAATTTTCAAAATTGCACAGGACAATGGCTGCTGCATCACGCATCACCGAGCCCCCGAACAATGCGAACGTCGTGACATGGACATGATGAACGGTCCCATCAAAATAATAATATAGGACAGCGATTCCCAACATGGAGGTCGGGGGCGACTCGGCGCCCACGGTTTCCGAGAAAATTTCATCAGGTGTAAAAATAAAGACACACGTAATCTCATCTCGAACAATATGTAATGATAGTAACAAACAATATCCAGAACGAACTACAGTGAAACTCCGTTTTTACGTGCCCGGATTTCACGTTTTCTCGCTATTTACGTTAAATTTGTAGTCCGCCTTTACGTATTTTATTTCCCGCAATTTACGTTACGTGTATATTTAAAATTCGAATCAATTTTTAAGAATATTTAAAGAAATGCGCGACGTTTTCTATATGTTATGTCATTACCGACAAAATATAGCGCAAATAAAAAAGCATGGATGATTCAAAATTGTTCAAATTTTGACATTAACGTGATGATATCTCAAGTTATGGATATCGGCGATATAGCGAACAGTCACATCCACGAAAACTTCTCAAATAAAGAATTATCTGTCGAAGAAGGGGTAATAATCCATCCAATTCCAACAAAAGAAGATGCTATGAGGCATATTGAGGGCCTTAAAAGCTATTTTACTAGCATTGAAAGCAGAATTTCTTCGAAAGAGTTGTAAACCATTGGCGTGATTATCTAAATAAAAAATAATTTTCAATTTTTATTTGTTTTTTCTAATCCGGAATATCTACGTTTTTTCTCCAATTACGTTTTTTATCGGTCCATTAAAAACCGTAAAAACGGGGTTTTACTGTAATACGGAATAAAACGAAAATTCAAACGACATTAACTTTACTGAATCATAAATTGGCAGTGGAAGATAATAAGACAATAACTAGTATCAATAGTTAAAGCATTTTCTATAATTTCAGACCACACCGTTTGATATTTTCGTTTCATAGCCTACTTTTCTGCCAATGGGTCTCTATTAAAGTATTTTTCGATTAAAATAACTAACACAGAGATTGGGGTATAGAGAACTATACTAATGTGTCTAGATTAGCTAGTTATTCGAGTCTCTTTTGCTTCTGAAGTTCCATAATCGTGTATAGGTTAAGATTTTTCAATGTATTTTCCTTTCAAAATTGTGAATTATTTAGTTTTTTACTTTGTGTATATACTAGATCCAAATTAAAGGCATGTGCATAATCCGAGGACGGAAATATCGCATTCTTCAGAAATTCATAGTGGGGAAAGTAGACAACAAATGGTGGTTGAGTGGAGAGAAGCTGTCGTAGCCCGGCACCATTCGCAACTGTACCGGTTTGGGAGAAAGGAATATAAATCGCAATAGATGATTCCTTCCGTCTTAATGTTCTAAATCCCGACACATGCTTCAATTGGCCCTTTATTTCAGTCGACTTCTGTAGTTTATGAATGTGAAGATTCCCAATTCTTAGAAGTTACTGGGCATTTGTAATGCAAGGACTTCAAGAATTTCTTGTAAATCACAATCTCCTTGTATCTAAAGATGGAAAGCTAAGACTCTTAAATTCCAACAAATATGTAATTAATTGGGTCATAATTTCAGTTAACTTCTAGAGCAGTGGTTCTTAACCTGGGTTCGATCGAACCCCCAGGGGTTCGGTGAGTCAGTCTCCCGGGTTCGGCGGAGGTCAAAACACACACCGACTTATTGTACGATATTATGAAAAATGATACATACAACATATGATGTAAGGGTTCGGTGAAACGCGCATATGAAACTGGTGGGGTTCAGTATCTCCAACAAGGTTAAGAACCACTGTTCTAGGGCTTATGTGAAGCATCCGACTTTTTTATCCTTGAATCCAAGGGTGTGGGCCTCTTTCCTTCATCAAAAATCTAATCGAATGTTATATTCTAGGTATATATGTATAACAATAAGGTGTGACGGGAGGTAATTATGAACATCTGATTAGGATTTAAACTTCTGAGGATAATTAACTAAGAATGTTTTATTATTTGGAGGAGAGGGAATTGTAATGGGATAGATTAAAAATTGAATTAACATATTTTCAAATTTCAAAGGGAATAAGATTTATTTCCGATTTAATTTCAAAGTACTTGCTGAACTAATTTAAACCTTTGGTTGCTGAGATGTTTCTGGCTCGTTAAAATCAACGATATATTGTTGTTCGGCAGTAATAGGGTTGAAACCATATAAAAAATGCGTTTATCTCTCTATTTTTGGTAAACCTTTAACAAGGATCAACCAGCAGCGTTTAAGATGCAGTGCTTATTGCAGAATATTAAAGATATGATAGATGGATGACGATACTACATTCATATCCACCAACGAAGAAGAAATGGCGAACTGTTCAAAAGAGTTGTCTGTGAAAGTAAAAAAACAACTAGGACTCAAGATCAATATTACTAAGACCGAGCTGAAACTGAGATGATAGGCCATAGAAATAGTCAGCTCTACTTACGAGTAACGGAAATTGTGAACCAGAAATAAAAAGACGAATAAGGATGGCTAAGAATACGATGTCAAAGCTATCAACAATTTCTAAAAATCTTTCTGATATTCTCAATTTTTTACTTAAGGTGTAGAAACCTGGACTATAAAGGAGAACATGAAAATAAAAGGAGCTAACGACGCCTGCTGAGAATACCATGGACCGCTAAACGCACAAACGTGTCCGTACTTAAAAAAATGGGGACCGATAAAGATGACCCACTTTCTACTACATGCCTCAAAAGGATTTTTCGATACTTTCGATGTCTCGGTATAAGAAATGGTAGCCTGGAGAAGCTCATCGCGTTTAGAAACGTACAACGACGCAAGGGAAAGGGCAGGACGGGCTCGAAACAAGAGTGGTCACGATCCTTAGACATGAGGGTGCCGACTCAAGAAGAAGATGGATCACATGGAAAGGAATGAGAACTAAATAAACTTAGTAGAGTCGAGTGTTGTCGCGTGTCAATCCTAGTCTAAGGCCTGAGTTAGACGCGTCTCTTTTGGAGATGGCGTAGTGTCCTCCAGGTGGCAAAGACCCGCCTTGGGTTAGAAGGCCACTTAAATGAAAATGAAAAATACAAGACAGACTGTGAGCTTTTTTTGCCGAATACAGGAAACAGTCCGCCGCAAAGTCCAAAATAATTAAATCTTTATTTTAGCTTTGGATTAGAATTCTAAATCTCGATTGTTTTCATTGTAATATAAAATATATTTAACGTTTCCCATGAAATTCCCCTTGCATGAGTTTTTACACCAAAATCCAAGCGTTTGAAAATACGTTCTAGGGAATAAAATCCAAATTCTCACAATAGACTAATTATATTGCTGCGATACCGAAGTCAAAAAGAAATGAACGTTCCGAGAAAAACAGATACATCTTCAAACATATTTTTTTCAGCTGAATGAACACGCGTTATTCGCGCACACGGTTCGAATCAAAACACAAATTCGCAAAGGTCTCGCGTTTCCACTCGGCGAGAGATTGACGGGCTCGGTATGCGTGAACGTCGCACAAACACACTCGCTCACGACACCTATACACCCCGAAAAAAAAATATAAATAAACAATAAAAAAATTCACAATGAGCAATCCGCGAACGCCGCCGACAGCTGTGCACACGTTATCAAATTCGCGAGAGGCTCAAAATAAATAGACGACGTGGTAAATGTTTAGAATGTCATAGGAATAGGTCATGGTCGGCTCATTGAAGTTTCCTCATGGTTATTCATGCACATTGGCGAATCAACGCGATGCTAATTAATATATTAATCGGGCCGATGAGATGGCTGTAGATAAGCCTTATCACACATTGAACAACATCACGTAAGTGTGTGATGTTACATTATCACGGCTCAAGATAAAATGACAATAAGCTCACGCTATCACTTATCACTGCAATTCGCATTATTTATGCAAGTGTTATCAACATTTATCTCATATATTGCATTATAAAAATATATTAATACACTAGATCTACCAAGAAAATTTCTTAACATTAGAAATAACCAATCTACCGATTGAAGCAATGGTTCAACTTATTATTCCTCTGTTTTGAAATATGCTGGGACGTGTCTCACTAATATAAAAAAAACAACGATATATCGTTGTTCAGCAGTCAAAGGTTTAAACGTAATTTTTGCAATTTTAAAGGGATATCATGAAATAAGGATTCATAAAAATTCCTGAAAACTCAGAGCCAAACAAGGATGAATATTTTTTACAACAACGATATATCGTCGTTTAGCATTCAAAGTGTTAAAATGAAGATATGTGCGTCAAATGGCAATCCAAAGTCGGTAAACGCTAAATTAAATCTTAAAAAAAACTCATTACGTACTTTTACCAATATCTTAGTACGTTTCTATTGTTCAAAGATGAAACAGAATAATTTCTGCTAAACTCTGATATTAAAACATGATCTAATCTCTGGAAGTATTATATCGATGATATCTTGGCATTAACCTCAAATCTCTCGAAAATAAATTCGAGTTTTGGCTAGCTCAAAAAACAACGATATATCGTTGTTCAACAGTCATAACAGGTTAAATGTCATTATCGCAGTTTTAATGCGATGTTTTGAATAGAGCGTCATAAAAAATCCTGAAAACAGAGAGCGAGAAGAGAATAAATATTTTTACAACAACGATATATCGTCGCTTAGCAGTCAAAGTGTTAAAATGACGATGAAGTGTCGAACTTATATCGACATTGTTGTCCAAAGCTGAATTAGAACAATTTCTGCTAAAATAGAATAATAAAAAAATATTGAAATATCACAAGGTGTATCGTTCCCCAATTAGGAAGATTTTAGGAGGACAATATAATAGAATCAGAATATTCTTTAAGGAAAAAACGACGAAAAAAATGAAAAAATATGCTACTCTTGAGAATAAATATAACAGCTTGAAACCATTGGCTGTAGAGTTATAGCTAGTACAGAGAACAACGATATATCGTTGTTCAAGGGTCAAAGGTTTAAAATCAAGATAATGGTGTTAAATGCCTATCTAAAATCAGTAGAATTGTCAAATTAATAATACAAATCTTGTTAAAATCGCTAAAATAATATTAGCAGATCTTAGATATCCCAGATAAGAATCTAAACAACGATATATCGTTGTTTAGCACGATCAAAGCGTTAAAAAAACACATTTTTTTATACTTTATATTATAATTTTATATAAATCTTATTTAATTTATTTAGTTTGAGTTCAATGTTTCTATTTACACATTTTTTTTATCCTTTATGATTTGTTAAGAATTCTATATTCGTTTTTTTTACCCCGTAGAGCGTATTTATCCCGCATATCGAAAGACGAGTCCATGTTAATTTATATTTATATTTATTCATTTCAAAAAAATAATTTATATTATTCTTTGCACAGGTACGGCTTTTTTAAATTCAAATAACGTGCAATAAACATGAAATATGAATTTCATCAACAGACATTTCTTTGTAAACAAGTACACAAAAACATGTACAATTCGCGATTGTATGTACATAAGTTTTCAAATAATAAAATTAAGATATTACATATTAAATGAAATATGTATACAGCTCTCGCGACGTCAATGCAATTTAATAATAATAGAAAAAAAATATATATATAAAGATAAGATAATCGCCGTCGACGATCATCACTAATCGGTCATTGACATTTAGCGCAATCAATGTTATCACTGATTATAATTATATTCATAATTTTTTTCAGAACAAAAATCCATATTCATGTCAACGAACTGTTCATACATTCGATATTGTGATATAAAAAAAAATACTTTTTTTTTCATACGCAAGATTTTACGATCTCGGAAAATGTATCGCGTGTATGAAAATAAAAAGTTTTTCACGAAACTTGGTTTGTTGTGCGGCGAATGGACTGGTGTATGAAAAGTTTATCGTCGCTTACGACGTTTCAATTATTGTTATGTCGTGATAATCCACACATGTACGCACCATATATGGCGTAATTGAATGTGTTACTGGATAAGTGACAATTTTTCACGCGGGGAACTTTTGTCATCGACCGAAAAAAAATAATAAAACCAATTGGTCACAATAAATGTATGCATTGGGAGTGGCAGTGGTCCATTGTTGACTACTCTCCCCCTAATAAATATAATTATCGCATTTTACATTATGATAAATGGACGAATTATACTGAAAACTATTACTGATTATCAATAATAAATTATGACGTTGATTATAACATGATAAACGAGCTGAAATTCAGTTATATAAATACGTAAATATGATTAATGGATCAATATTTTTTCACATATTCAATAATAAACAAGTTTTACGTTGAATAATATCTCATTTTGAACGTATTAACCTAGCCGTGCCGATGGGGTCTATTTGGAACCCCAATTTTTTTCGAATAACTCTTTTAATATAAATCCTACATGTCCCAAATTTTATTTGTATAAATAATCTGCAATTGCGAAATTAAATAAAAACACCAATATTGTTTTTCAATGGCATGGGTGCGATGTTATGTATTGCTCTATACCGGACATGAGCGAGAAAAAACATTGCGCATATGCAAGTGCGAGCGAGGAAAAATATCGTGTTGTGCAAGCGGAGAAACCACATGCGCCGAGCCGGGAGCGGGCCTCAGTCGCGGCGGGCCTTTGTGCGCCCGTCACCTCCGCGTCGCATTAATTAGTAGAAAAAATCAAAATTAGATCGATATTTTGTACTAATATATCATGAATTTATTATTCAAATTTCTTAAAATGTCAAGTTATTGTCGAAGAATTTATTAATTCTTGACTTGAAATTTTTGGGGTATATTTTCATACAAAATATACCCCATCGGCCAGCGGCGTTGGTTTAGAGCCGTCGGGACGGATCAGTAAAGCGCGCATGCGCCCTAATCCGACGCAGAATACGACGGAAACATAGCTAACAGGATAATATAGCATTTTATAATGAATTTAAACCCTTTAACTGCTAAACAACGATATATCGTTGTTCCTATATTACACTCTATAGCAGTGCATAGTTTGAATATTTAACCCCATAAAAAATCATCAACTGAGTAAGTATTGAATCAATAAGATCTTAACATTTTGCACCCTATTTGCCAGACACATTGACCCAAAAGTGACTAGTTTTATTGTAATTTAGTTTTAAAAAAATGTGTAATTTTTGCGGGAACAAAACCCGGAGCTGAATCGAAAAAAACATCGGTTTATATCGGTTCGGTACATATTCTAAAAAAATATACAAATAATAAGATATATATATTTTTTTAAATAAACACATCGAGTAGAAAGGGTTAAAATGGTATATAAATCTTGGCCTAAACCTCAACTCTTCTGAGATTAAATTTGAACAACTTTAATCAATTGACAAGTTGTGGTTATTATAGACAACAAAGATATATCGTTGTTCAGTAATCAAAGGGTCCAAATAGTATCAACTTTAAAGCGCAATGTGATTAGAAATAAGACGTAAGCAAAACCTATTTTATTTATTTACGTTAGTCGAAATAAATTAAATGTTAACCCTTTGAACGCTAAACAACGATATATCGTTGTGCAGGATAACAGCGATAATTACGTCGTTGACGTAACGAAGCCCAGAAAAGCATGAATTCGAGAAATTACTGCGCCACCATTACATCAGTGGTATGAAACCTTTTATTTTCAAATTATAATTACGAGTAATAATGAAAACGTGCACACGCAATTTTAGAAAAACTAATTTTTCGTATTATTACGTATTTCGACTTATCCGTGCAAGCCAGTCTCTCGATTCTATATATCCCAAACCAGTCAAAGCTACGAATGTTGCGGAACCACGATAGCTCCTTTCTACTCGACAATTGTTAACCTTCTACAGTTCATTCAATTACAAAAATGAAGATGCCATAAGGTGCAATTTTTCCCCAGTGTTCCAATATTGGAACATGTTGGTTTTTTTATCACCACTCCAATATCCATTGACGAATATAAATGGAGATTGCATCAGTCGATAGCTAACAAACCTGAGGAGCGTCTGATGCAGTAATTTTTCAAATTTGAAGTTGTGTGAGTGAGCAGTGATTTTTTTAAAACATAATTTACATTCAACAATTCGTTTGTCTTATTTTTGTTCTGTAACTTTTGCCCCATTATATTCCCAGTGTTCCAATTTTGAGGTAAAAATGGGTTACGAGAAGAAACCTTCCAATCGAGTAACAAAACGTAATTTACTTCAATAGTTTGTCATTATTTTTTTAATTATTAACAACGTTTTTGCTGGGTTTTTTTTTTGTCAGTCCCTTTAAACCCGTAAAAACTGGTTTCACTGCATTATCTGGGAACTTCCCCATTACGCGGAGTATGACGATGGCGTCTAATGTGAGGGGGATGGCGTCTTCGCCACTGCAGTCCTGCAGCAATTCGGCGAATCCGCATTTCGGGGGTTGTTTTTGTGGTCGTTGCTGGTCGCTAAGGAAATAAACAACATTTGAATAATTTCACGCGGTAATTTGCCGACCGAGTGGCGGAGTGCGGGCCGTATCGATCCAAGGGGGCTGGGGGCAGCGCCTCGCGGTGTGGCGCCAATGCGTCCGTCACGTGCGGGGCCCCCGTGGAACTTGTGGATGTGGATGAGGTCGTTGGCGCAACTCTGATTCGGCGGTGGGGGGTGTGGGGAGGACAACGAGGCCGATCGAGTCCAGCGGACGACCCCTGATCGAGACAAGAAATCGCACGAGCGGTTCCCGTTTTACGGATCTAACGACGCGATATCGTGCGCGCGTCATTGCGCACGAGCGTACGTTGAGATTCGCGCACCGCGATTGAAATCGCACACTAATCAGTCGAATCAATTCATTTTTTTTTCAGCACAGACCTCATAAACTATTGATTGAATATTTTAATACGAAAGTTAGCACCGAAAGCGATTCGGAGAGTAATAAAAATAAAAGAAAAGATCCCACAAAGGATTCCAAACAGCGCAGTTCATTAAACTCGGCCACAAACTATTACACTCTCGCCGAAATCCACTGCGATACATATATATTTCATGCTCGGCGGTACGCATGCATATTTCAGCAAAACGTACACATATGTATATTGAATAACATATTCGGGATAAATTTTCATTAAAATCCCGGCGTATGAATATGACTAAGCCGATCAGCGTCGCTGGATATTTCACAGGACTCTTATCTCGAAGCCGAAAACTGAATGCGAAAAGTTTGCGAGCGTGAAATGTATTATTCTGAAATGTGTTAGAACTTTCATCGCGACGGTTACGATTCAAATCTTGGAATTAATAAAAATGCCTCGTCGCGTTACATTCAATGACTATGAATTGCTATTATCAGCGGGACGATGACATAGTGAGGTCAAGACAGGTTGAGCATTCGCCATCGCCGTTGACAAACTTCCATAATTAGAACATAGCAATCATGGCGATATCGCAGGAAATGACTGAGGAAAAAACGACAAAACCAACACGGGCAAAATCCATCAAAAGTGCATTTGGGGACGAGAAGTTCTTGGAACAGAATACGTCATAGTTGCGCGTCAATACAAATCTATATCCATATACAGCTAACATTATTTACAATTTTAAACGGAAACTATACAGTATAACTCAAAAATAATATTTATTGCAGGAGTTTCTGACTGAAATCGACTAAAGCAGCGATGCCCAAAGTAGTGACTCTTAGTTTTTGATTTTTAGGCATGTCTTCAGTGTGCGGTGGGACATTGTCGACTGCGCGTGCCATTTACTCGTCATAGATTGGTTTAAAAATCCAAAATATCAATGAAATTACGAAGCATATCATAAATACCTATTTAACTTGACTTGAAATGCTTGGGTCTATTTTCCCTTATAAATAGACCCCCTTCGGAGACGCGGTTGCCTTCGAGCTACCGTGACGGATCGGGTAAAAGAGCAATCATTAAATTGTTTTTAATATAAAAAAAATATATATATACATAAACATTAATGTTTGGTAAGAATGTAAAATATGCCTTAAAACCCCTCATTTAAATAAAAATCGAACTGCATAGTATTTATTCCAATTAGCCTAAAGCTAACAAACTAAAATAACAGAACTTTTGCAAAAAGTGAGCATAGAAATTCAAGATGCTGTTGAAAAAATCTCAGCTAATATTTTAATAAACAGGAAACCCTTATATAACACGGTATCGAATAACATGTTTCTGCTGTAACGCACAAAAATAGAATCATTTTTTGTCAAGATTTTTTCAATATCTTGAATTTTATAATTTATATTTCTATTAATAAGTTCTTAATAATGTTTTATTTCTGTAATTTTTTATACTAAGTTTATTTTGTTAATAAAGATATAATTTGAGTTCAACACTCAGTGTTGGCCCGCACATTTTTAAATTTGTAGCTGGCCTGTTGGAAAAAAAGGTTGCTCACCCCTGGTATAGAGTATAGGGTATATTGGATAATTTTTCGAATAACTCTTTTAATATAAACGTCAATATGTCACAAACTTTTTGTATTTGTCTAAAAAATAAATATAATTAATCATTTATTGTCCGCAATTACAAGAAATAAACAAAAACAATATTCACGGATTCAATATTCTCCGCTCGCATCCGGTACGATGTGCCGAGTGCGAGTGACACGTGCTGTAAGAGCTCAATTTGCGGCGATTGCGTCGTCATTTACGCTTCATATTGATTAGTTAAAAAAAACTGAAATATTGACCAAATTATGAAGCATATCATAATAAACTATTTTTGTAAAAAAAATGCTTGAGGTATCTGAAATTCCCCGTTCGAACGACGTGTTTTGGAACGGCGACGGATGGGATAAATATTTGAACGATTTGTAGAGTGTTGTTTCGTAGATAATGTATTTCTTGAGGTTAAGGATCTGGCAAACTTTTAGGAAAACAATGTACATAAATAGGTCAACACATTGACGTTTTTGAATCTCATCTATCCCTCTATTCATATGAATCAACTGAAGAATCGGACCCTTACACATGTAAAGAATGGTACTATTTTTAATTTAATATTTATATATAGAAATTAAAACCAAAACTATTTTTTTTTCATGCTATATAGCCATAATCTTACGTCGATGCCCTCAATGCCGAGTACAGAGTACAAGGCGTTGCCCCGTTACCACGATAAACTATTATAGCCAAGATTAATCCTAGAATTTTGCGCTATCCGTCCCCGGAGGACTAGATTTAGGTCTAACCGTTCACCATTGAAAATTATGCTCAAAGCCAAGGTGATTAAGCTACATCAAGAGAAATTTCTCCAACAACGAAAGCTCGGCGAGATGAGCTTTAAAACAGTTATAAACAATAATACGAACGCCCTAAATTAACGAGGTCACGAACCGCGAATATACTCGGAAGGCGGCAAAGAAAAATAATAATTATCGATCGAAATATCAAATATCGCTTCGTCGCCGTTAATATGTTTATGTATGCTATCGCAAAATGTTAAATTCGTGTCTTCGCCAATGCAAATACGTAATATAAATATACATTTTTGCAAATTCTCGTATTACAGCGAATAATAAATAATATCGTTTTGCTAAATTGAAAAATATCAACAGTGCAGAAAATATGATATTAGCAATCGAAAAGGACAACATGAAAATATTACGATACATTTTATTTTTAGAAGCTGGAATTTTTAAACAACGCATAGAATAAATCTAGATTTTTTTTAGACAATATTGAAAAAATACTACTTAAAGGTTAACATGTTAGATAATGAAGATTTAATTAAGATCATCTCAAGTAGAAGAACTATAACGTTTCCTCTTAATTGTTGTTTTCTACAAAACCCTTTGTCAATCAAAGAGTATAGACCAATGGTTCTTAACCTGTATTCGATCGAACCCCAGGGGTTCGGTGAGTCAGCCTCCCGGGTTCGGTGGAGGTCAAAACACACCCGACTAATTGTACAATAAAATCCGATACCAACATGGTAGAAGATGTACGTCCAATGCCAGCAATGGCCAA